>CAWUFW010017270.1:0-270314 GCA_963921515.1 Calotriton arnoldi
AAAAACAACTGACCTAACTGTCACCCCTGAGGCATGATGGGAAGCTAGGGGTCATGGCTGCCTTAAAGGCACGGTGCCAGTTTATTCTGTGTGTTCTGTGGGTTAGCTTTTCAGCTTTCTACACTGATGTTTTCTACAATGCAGCCTATGTGCTGGCAATGTTTCTTTCATTCCTTTTGCAGGATTGTGTTTTCTGCTATGCATTAAAGCAGTTTTCAAATGTGTTTTATTTTCTCCCTGCTTTATTGGAATTGTATTTCTGTGCAAGGGAAATTCTTACAACATTGCTCAGCGTTTTCTAGTATTGGAAGGCTGCATTGTGTTTTTATATATATATAGAGCTACATATATGGTTTCCACATATATGTTTTATATGTTTCCGGGGTCCCGCGCATGGGCGGGAATATTCATGTGCTTATGACTATTGATGAGGATCCCCTGGAAGAGAATCATACTTCCCCCAACGTTTACGGTGTGGGGGTATGATTCCAACATGTTTGATACCAAACATGACGGGGTTCATTACAGCCAGTTTCGAGAAGGTCATCGCGTAATGACGCAGTGCCCCTCTATATGTGATAGGGCTGTTTCACTTACAACCCGGGAGAATGGACTCCGTAGCGCTAGGTGTGTCCTGCTCATGCAGGACACCCTCATACTTCGAACCGAGCACCCTGCCTTCAGGATTAAAAGGCCTGCTCTAGGGGTGACATAGGTTTTACGTGTAGTGACCTTAGAAATAGGCAAACCTATATCTTTCGTAAGTGGTGCTAGCACCAGCTTACACAGGCTGCAATGGCAGGCCTGTAGTTACAAATTGAGTGGTCTCCAATGGGTGGCATAATACATGCTTCAGCCTATGGGGGACACCTGGTGAACCTATGCCTTGGGTACCTTAGTACCATATACTAGGGACTGATAAGTGTGCACCAGTGTCCAATCTGGGATGTACCCAAGTACTTACCATATCAATTTAGGGGAGAAAGCACAGAGACTGGGGTCCTGATTAGCAGGATCCCAGTCAGACTAGTCAGAAACAGCATTACATCAAGCAAAAAGTGGGGGTAACCATTCGGACTGACGGAGAAAGCGGTTTGTTGGCCAGTGTAGTAGGGGAGGAGGAGATGGAAGGCTGTTGCTCCTGCCGGCCTGAACATTGTCTGGGGGGTTCAGTCTACTTCAGAGTGCTTCATGCATTCCAATCGAGGCATGTCTAGAAAGTGCAAGGATACACCAAGCCAGGCAACAGCATGACAGTGAGACTAAAGAACTCCCCTTGGTTGATCCATGATGAGATTTACAATGCCCCTAGCCCGCAGCCGAATGAAGTTAACTGAGGCAAGCAAGTGGTTCATAGGGAGCTGACCCAATACCCACTCTGTTAATTAAACAGTCTGACAAGGGCTTTACCAGACCTAACGAGCATTGGCAAACCAATAGCTCTTGCCTGTGTGAGCGCTATGATCTTCGTCAATGGGTTTTAGCCATGTTGTACTGCTTTGCAGTTACTGTGCAGCATGCCTGACAGTAAAAGAACAAAAAGAGCATGAAAAAACCTCTATGAGGCTGCTTTTAGTGCTCTCCCCCCCCCCCTTACTTGCATCCGTGCTGTTGTACAACCTGGTTAAAGAAACACTGGCAAAGCCAGTAGCTCTTACATAGGTGAGACCTATTGGCTCTGCCAGTGCTCCTTTCACTAGCTGTCTGTTTTTTGGTTTTCAAAATCTAGTCACCTCGAACTGCTGTAGTTTGCAGTTTGGCTTTCTGTATTATTGTGTTAAAGTCTGATGTGCTTGAGCACTGCTGAAAATAAAAAAAGAAAGCTGTGAATAACTAAAGGTGCCACTGTTAGGCTGGCAGAACCAGTTGTGAGTTACTGTGAAATTATGCGTGCAGAGTAAGGAATCACGTTGCAGAGCAAGAATACTTCAACACAATAAGGCAACTGCAGACCTTTAGTAAAAAGATGACCTTGTCAGCACCTGGAGGTGTTGTTTGTAATCAATTCATGGAGTTGTGGGTTGTTCTACCCAAAATGTATTCTGTTTAAAGCACGCATCTAAATTGTTAAGGTGCTCTGAAAAGCAAGATTTAGAAATGGACAAGTTTATTTTTGCCATGCTGTTTACTCTAACGGCTGAGCTCGAGCTAAAACACCACAGCTGAACAAACAAAACTTTTCAAGTTGCAAGGAAGTGTGTTTGAATAATTTTATCTTTTTGATGACTTAAAGCAGGTCAAGAGCACAGCAAGATAAAACTAAAAACTGCTGCGGAAATAAAAATTATAGGAAAGCAGGTTCGAGTCTCAATGTCTGCTTAACAGCATGTGATTCGTGATAAATCAATAAATCTCTCCTATGCCTTAAAAAATGAATGTGACGTTGTGTAATGTAACCTATGCTCAAGTAAAGCGCTCCTATTACCTTTGGGTAGAGTTTGCACTACATAAATCTGTGGGGGGGGTGGGTGACAGGAGGTGGATAGAAGAGCAAAAACACAGGAGGTGGGTGGGGGCAAGCGATGGCAAGGAGGAAGCAATCAGAAGCAACACAGGAATAATACAATTAAAAAAATTAAGAAAATATTATATGAATCACAGCACGAGCAGTGGATGGACAGTAGAAGGCCACTAATAAAACGAAATCAGTTAGTACATGGTCCATGCTCCAACCGAAAGACCAGTAAGTGACATCCGCAAGCACTGGCTAATTAGGAGGCACCAAATAGGAGTGGCAATGAGGCCAAGGAATGATAAGCAATAGGTGGGCTCCAAGCTCCTTATTGTAAACAATATCCCTCGCAGGAACAGCGCATGCGCTTACGGCAGGCAAGACCTAAGGAAAATGCTACTTACCCAGTATGCATCTGTTCTTGGCATGTAGAGCTGTAGATTCACATGCTTTGCATAGCCTGCCATCTAGTGTTGGGTCCGGATGTTTGCACTTTGTTTTTCTTATAAGAAGTATTTTCCAGTCACGAGGTAGGTGACTCTTCCTTTCGGTGATAGTGTGCATGGGCATCGACTCCATTGTTAGATTGTTTTTCCGCAGAGGGTGATAATGGAGTTAGTGAGAGTAGTAGAAGGCGATGTCTAGGTATATATGTATCCAAGTAAGATGTCACTGCAACAGGTATAGGTACCTGGGGAGGCGGGTGGGCGCATGTGAATCTACAGCTCTACATGCCAAGAACAGATGCATACTGGGTAAGTAGCATTTTCCATTCGAGGCATGTGAGCTGTAGATCACATGCTTTGCATAGACTATATAGCAGTTATCTCCCAAAGCGGAGGCTAACCTGTAGCTGTTGCAGTCGTTTGAAATAGTGTACGTAAAACTGCTTGGCCCACTCTAGCTTGCTGTCTTGCTAACACAGCTACACAATAGTGTTTTGTGAATGTATGAGGTGTAGACCATGTTGCAGCTTTGCATATGTCATCTATGGGTATATTTCCTAAGAATGCCAAAGAAGCCCCTAGTTTGCGTGTGGAGTGCGCTCTAGGGGAAATTGTCAATGTTCGTTTTGCTTTTGCATAGCATGTTTGAATGCACTTGACTATCCACCGTGCAATACCTGATTTTGATATGGGATTGCCTTTAAGTGGTGGAGCAAAAGCCACAAATAGTTGTTTTGTCTTACGGAAAGGTTTTGTCCTTTCTATGTAGTAGAGTAATGCTCTTTTCACATCTAAGGTGTGTAAAGCATGTTCTGCCACAGAATCTGGTTGAGGGAAGAACCCAGGCAACTCAACATATTGGTAGATATGAAAGGCAGAAATGACCTTGGGTAGAAATTTTGGGTTGGTCCGAAGAACCACTTTATTTTGGTGTACTTCTAAAAATGGTTCTTCTATGGTTAGTGCCTGAAGCTCACTCACTTTCTTCAGTGATGTGATGGCTATGAGGAAAGCCATCTTCCAAGTGAGAAATTGCAGCTCACATCTGTGCAATGGCTCAAACGGTAGACCCATGAGTCTGGTGAGGACAATGTTGAGATTCCACACTGGAGCAGGTGGAAGTCTTGGGGGAATTACTCTTTTAAGTCCCTCCATAAATGCTTTAATGACAGGCACTGTGAAGAGAGACAGATGTTGTCTATTCTGGAGGTATGCAGCTATTGCAGCAAGATGTAAGCGCATGGATGTGTACGCTAAATTTGAACGCTGCAGATGCAATAAATAGCATATTATGTTTTGAACTGAAGCATCCAGCGAGTTGATCTGATTGTTTTCACAGTATATGACAAACCGCTTCCACTTTGCTGCATAGCAAGCTCTTGTGGTAGGATGTCTAGCCTCTTTGATATTCATGCAGTCTGGCGGGAGATTGAGGTAGCCAAACTCTAAGACTTCAGGAACCAGATCGCAAGGTTGAGATGACTGGGATCTGGATGTCTTATCTCTCCATGGCTCTGCGTGAGGAGATTGGGTGTAATATGTAGTTTTTGGTGAGGAACTACTGAGAGCTCCAACAGGGTTATGAACCAGGGTTGACGGGCCCATGTTGGAGCAACTAGGATTAGTGTCAGGGACACCTGTCTGAGTTTCCGAACCACTAATGGAATGAGTGGGAGAGGCGGAAAAGCATAGGCAAATATACCTGACCAATTCATCCATAGTGCATTGCCTCTGGACAATAGGTGTGGATACCTGGATGCGAAGCTTGGGCATTTTGTGTTTAGGTTTGTGGCGAACAGATCTATGTCTGGAAAGCCCCATATCTGAAAGAATGGGAGGAGAACTTGAGGGTGGAGTTCCCATTCGTGGATCTGTTGTCTTTGACGACTGAACAGATCTGCAATCTGATTGTTTACTCCTGGAAGGTGTTCTGCGAGGAGATACATTTTGTGACGTATGGCCCATCTCCAGATGTTCTGTGCGAGTTGTGATAGCTGGAGAGAGTGTGTCGTCCCCCCCCCCCCTGTTTTTGTATATAGTACATTGCTGTCATGTTGTCTGCACGGATCAGGACAGCTTTGCCTACTAGATAAACTTGAAACACTGAGCGCTAGAAAAATTGCTACCAACTCTAGATGATTTATGTGAAGCTGCTTTTGCTGCAGGCTCCACATGCCCTGAATTGTATGCGTCTGGAGTTGAGCTCCCCAACCAGTGAGCGATGCGTCTGCTGTTAGCACTATCTGTGGAACCGGGTCGATGAAGGGCCGCCCTTTTGAAAGGTTTTGTGGATTCCACCAATGCAGAGAGTTATGGGTGCGGCCGTCCACCAACACTAGATCTGATAATAGACCCTGAGCCTGGTTCCACTAATGTGCTAAGCACTCCTGAAGGGGACGCATTTGAAGTCTTGCGTAAGGGACTATTAGGATGCGAGACGCCATCATCCCCAGTAACTGCATGAACACTCAAGCTGGCAATGAGTGTTGAGGCTGAAACTGATAGAGCAGAGTCTGCATGTTGCGGATTCGGGCTGGATTGGGGTAAGCCAAAGCCTTTTGTGTATCTATTGTGGGTCCCAGATACGCCTGTGTGTTGGATGGTTGGAGATGGGACTTGGACAGATTTACTGTGAATCCAAAATCGTGGAGCAACTGCACTGTTTTGTGAGTGTGACGTATACAGCTTTCTTGCGAGCCGGCTTTTATGAGCCAGTCGTCCAACTATGGGAAGACGTGAATGTGTTGTCTTCTCAGATGAGCTGCGACTACTGCTAGGCATTTGGTGAAAACCCTGGGTGCGGTAGTTACTCTGAATGGGAGACCTTGAACTGATAATGCTGGCCTGCTACTGCGAACCTGAGGTATTTGCGGTGAGCAGGGTGTATTGGGATATGGAAATAGGAGTCCTTTAAGTCCAGAGTGGACAGAAAGTCGCCTTGTTGAAGGAGCTGGAGCACTTGTTGGAGTGTGACCATGTGAAAATGGTCCGACTGAATGTATAAATTTAGATCTCTGAGGTCTAGTATAGGCCTGAGAGAGCCGTCCTCTTGGGAATTAAGAAGTACAGGGAGCATACCCCGGCCCCTTGATATTTTAATGGGACTGGTTCTATAGCTCCTTTCTCTAACAGAGAGAGAACTTCTTGCTTTAGAAGGGTAAGATGTTCTTGTGACATTGCGTGTGATCGTGGAACAATGTTTGGGGGAGTGTCTAAGTTTCAGGCAGTAACCATATTGGATAATTTGTAGAACCCATTTGTCTGAGGTGATTGTGTTCCAGACAGGGAGAAATTGGGAAAGACGTCCCCTGACAGGAGTGGAATGATCGGGGGGTAGTGGAAGGAAGTCACTGCTTGTTATTTGCGGGGGAAGTGCGTGTGGAGTTGCCTCTGCCTCTTCCCTTGCCATTGTTTCCTCTAAAACCTTCTCTGAAATAGCCTCTTGATGAGGACGATTGGTTGTTGCACTTGTAAGAGGAGGAGGGATTTTCTGTGAAAATATTCTTGGAGCCACCCCTGTAAAAGGAGCGACGAAAGGAACCCCTATTTGTGGGTAACTGCAAGGCCCCCATGGACTTTGCGACCTCAGTATCTTTTTTCAGCGAGGTGTCAACTGCTGGACCAAAGAGGTGTCGTTTGTCAAATGGCTGGTTGGAATAGAGGTTTGAAACCTGAAATCCTCAACCAAGCATGCCTGCGTAGCAGTAAGCTGGTGTTTACTGCGCGCGCTGCTGTATCTGCTGCGACTAGGGCGCACCTGATGGAGGTATTGGTGATTAGTTTGCCCTCCTGAATAAGATCATTAGCCTTAGATTTATGTTCATCAGGCAGAAATTGCATGAGCTTTTTTAACTCATCATAATGAGCCCTATCATATCTGGCTAAGAAAGCCTGAGCATTAGCAATGCGCCAATGATTAGCCGCTTGTGACGCTACCCTTTTGCCAGAGGCATCAATTAATTTTGACTCCTTATCAGGAGGAGGGGCCTCACCTGTGGTCTGTGAGTTAGCTCTCTTGCTAGCATTGGAAACCACAAGAGAGTCTAAGGGCAGCTGACCTTGGATGTAGACAGGGTCAGTAGGTGCAGGTTTATATTTTTTCTCAACCCTAGGCGTGATGATTCTTGCCCTTACAGGATCTTTAAAAACCTCATCTACGTGCTTAAGCATCCCCTTAACTTAGTGTCTCAAATAAGAAATCCTCTTCTAAAGCCTCCTTATGTAGTTCTACCCCATGGTAATGAGCAGCCCTATTAAGTAGCTCAATGTAACCTATATTGTCGTCAGGTGGTGAGGGTCTGGACAGATACAAGTCAGGGTCGTTATCCGTGTTTGGGTCAGTGTCATAGTCCTCCCATGGGTCAGTATCCTGTGGCCTATCCTGATCCCCCATTCCCTTCATCCTGTGGGTCAGGTGATAGTGGTGGTGGTGAATTTGTGGGTGTGATGAGTAAGTTGGGATCAGTGGGCGAAGGAGGTGGAATATAAGGTGGTGAAGGGTTAGTACCCACATATTTTTTCTTCAACGCAATGTGGTACTCCTCTTGTTGGCCCATCCTCTTTTTTTCACGCAATTTGGCATGGATATGTCCAGTGTCTGGGTTTATAACCAGCTCTTCGTGTTTCAGATCCGAAGGTGGAACGTCGGACCGAGGCTCCTTTGGTGGAGTCTTTTTGTCTTTGCTTGCCGTTTTCGGTGGCAAAAGTTTCAGCTCCGAACCCTTCGGTTCCGAAGATTTACTCTTCGATGAAGGTGGGATGTGGACCACGACATGCTTTGATTTCGACGCCAAGGCTTTCGGTTTGGCGCCGGCATGGGGCCGACTCGAGCCGGAAGGCTTCTCTTTGTGTTTCGGCACAGGGGGCGGGGCGCTCAAAACATTTTCTCAGTGCCGACCTTGGCCCGCAGGCAGAGGAAGGACCAAAGCCTTTTTGGTCTTGTGTTGTTGGGGCAAGGGGGCTTCTGTACTCGCGGTACAGTGTAACTTGCTCCTCTTCTTCCATGTCGGAGTCGGCCTCGGAGACGAGTTCTGCTTACTCTGCTCCTTGAGCTTGTGGTTCTTCTCGATCGGAATCTTCGCTGAAGATGTCCGGTACGGAGCCACCTTGATGTTGCATCTCGTGACGTCGAGCCCGGAGGTCACAAAGCATCTTTTTCGATCGGCACACGTCGCAGACTTTCTCGTCGTGTTCCGGGGATAGACAGAGGTTGCACACTTGGTGCAGGTCGGTGCGCATAAACTTGGTGTAACACCGGGGACAGAGTTTGAATGGAATCCGTTCCATCGACTGCTAGCGAGCCCGGCGCGGGTAGGCCCAACGGCCCTCCACGAGTTTTCCGATCGAAGGTCGAGTCGAAACGATACGCAGAGAATGGGAAACGCAATCGAGAAACAATACCGTCGAGGGAAGTGAATTTCGCCTGAAGGGAACCCGAGAAACGGTGCCCAACCGGAGCGCAGCAATTCACATCTGAACCCGATGGCGGAAAAAAACAATCTAACAATGGAGTCGATGCCCATGCACACTATCACCGAAAGGAGGAGTCACCTACCTCGTGACTGGAAAATACTTCTTCTAAGAAAAACAAAGTGCAAACATCCGGACCCAACACTAGATGGCAGGCTATGCAAAGCATGTGATCTACAGCTCACATGCCTCGAACATATAGGTTTCATTAAGAAAATACAGGCAGGAATAATGGCACTCAAGTTTCCAACTTGCTGAAATAGAAGCCAGGTTCATATTGTGTCCCAAAGGGGTCTACAAAGTTTCCAAGTGCCCCACTCTTTAAAATGTACCAGTTGCTGTAGAGGTTTTCTGGTAGAATAGAACCCATAGGGGACAGGGGTGCACTCACATCATTATAGGGTGACCCACACTACCTATGGCAAGTGCCCAGTCCATGGAAGAGGAACCCACAACTTCAACCAACAGTACTACTTGAAACATAAGAGCAAGAAGAATGCCTCTAAGAATTCTAGATAAAGATTAACTCATACTGTCAGCGAAGTAAACAAAAATAAATGATAAATGGAATGCTTGAAATAATATCAGCCCCTCGCAATTCCTCAGGACCGCATTACAGTCCATTCCACCAATTACATTTATGTATACTTCAGTGTGACGCCCTAAGAGGCCAAAGGTATGCCCAGACGTAGGTCCAGCGTGTTCATTGTGCCAATGGAACCAAGCTACACCTAACTGTAGAGCCCCAATCAGGGCAAAACCAGTCTTGGGTTGCTTGTGTTCCAGTTCAGGGAGGATCTCGCATTGGGAGTTTGGGCTGGAATGTTCCTTTTGGAGCAGGTTTAAGAGTGATTTGCGTATGACTGGGTCCAAACTGAGGTGGTATGGTTTTCAAAATAATGATAGATTGGAACACGGCCCAAGTAATCACTAGTGGCTGAGATTAATACAAGCAAATCCATCCATCACTTTTTTGTATACTTCAGTGCAACACCCTAAGTGAGAGGGGGTATGCCCAGATGTGGTCCCGTGTTCAATGTCCCACTGGAACCAAGCCACATCCAACTGAAGAGCCCAAATCCGGGTGAAACTAGTCTTGGGTTGCATGTGTTTTATTTCAGGGAGGATCTGGCCTGGCAGTTCAGGCTAGACTGTTCCTACTGGAGCAGGTTCAAGACTGATTTGTATGTGGCTGGGTCCAAACTGAGGTTGCATGGTGTGCAAAATAACAATGGATTAGGATACAACCCCCAGTAATTACCAGTGGCTGAGATTAAGTCAAGCATTGCACCCATTACTTTTTTGTATACTCAAACAGCCAGCAGTACTGGAGCCCATGTCTGTGGTGGAAAGCCTGTCTGCTTCCTGGTTCCTCTAGGGCTGAGAGAAGGTAGTAAAGCATACCCTGGTGGTACAGGACAGACTTAGACAATGCAAGCAACTCTTTAACCAGGGTGTCATCCTTGCTTCTCCTGGGCAGGAGAGCGGTGGTGACTTACCTCCAGGGCCGTCCGGGACCCTCAGGTTGGCCTGACCGGTCTTTCCAGTCAGCTATGCAGTATGCTCTCTTCCCAGGGACTATCACTGGTAGGAGCAAACCAGCTCCTCAACAGTGGGGTAAGTCTTCCCATATTTTTCAGTTCACACAGTACTTGGAGTCTGCATGCTTTCCCAGATTAAGGTAGAGTCTGGAGGCAGAACGGCAACCCAACAGAGGTTCCACTCTGTCTTCCCTACATGGGTGAGCAAGCCTGCATGGTGCCTAGAAATCTACCATGAATCCAGTAGCAGCTGATGGAGCCAATGCTTCTTACTTATTTGAAGGGTAAGATGAATTGGCAGAGCCAACCAGAGAAGCTGCAACTTTTGAACGTTCAAAGGCTCATATGTGGGTTCTCTAGCCACTGTCTTTATTCAATCAAGCTCTCACTGGTGTCAGTGTGCTTTGATTTTTCCTCTACCTGGAAGCTTGCTCTGGAAAAACATATGGAAGAGGGGAGGTGAGAGTTTCACCCATGCAGGGATAACCTACTCAATAAAAAATAAATAAATTAAAAAAAAAGGACCAAAAGACCTCCCCCATACATAAGAGGTAGACCGGTTTGAGGACAGGGGGCAGGGACTGCATGAATGGAGCATGGGAAGTCCAAGATGGACATCGCCAACTCTGCACAAAGACCACCATCATTTTGTTTAGCACACATGTGATCCAATGGAGACCAGCACTCTCCTGCTCATTCACAACTCCCATGGTCCCAATCATGCAACCCTTGCTTCATACCCCTGACAGGATGAAGATCAAGGATCCCAGTTATGAAGACTGAACAGATCTTTTACAGGGGAGAGATGCGTAGACCGCCTCCCCACGAGTACAGGGGGAAAAAAATACATGAACCCGACTAGAATTATCATGCTCCCAGTGTCATTCATTGCATAGCCTGGGTTAAGAAGGCAATAACTGTTGTCTATGACTCTTCTAATGAAAATACTGCAGTATTCTAAAAACGCATATCCCTTTTTCTTTAAGTAATCTCCATCTATGAGCTAATTAACTTGTGTAAGCCAAGTCTGACTTTTGAAAAGAAAGTACTTGATTTTATCTTGTACTTATGTGTGTAGTGGATCAAGCTTCAGTGTAATGCAGTAGCAAATGCTTTCAATTTTGCCACTTAGAATGCTCCTGGAGTAGGACATTGAATTTCTATAAGAATAACCACACACACTGTAGGTGGCTTAAGTAGTTAAACTCTAAGGTCACAGGTGCTGAACTGCCACGTTCCTAGATGGTGGATTTGAATGCTAGAGTTTCCTTTCATGTTTATCAAGTTAGTCGACATGATGTAGCAACTTGCTGACTAGGTGTACTGACACCTCTATCAATAGGAAAAATCATGGCTGGTATGCCATGTTAGAGCAAAGATTATTATTGTCACCGGTGGTTGATAAATCGTTCATGAGACATAGAAAAGCAGTGACAGGGGAGGAGATGTAAGCAAATGTTCATGAACAATCTATATAGACAGCATTCCCTAGCATCAGGAGCTGTGAGAACCTGGAGGCAAAGTGTTGCCATTTTACAAGTTGGTTGTTGAAAAGAGAACTATCTAGGTCTGGCACGGCCTGCATGTGAAAGTGTTCTGGAAGAACAGATGTTTCATCTTTGCACCTAGGTGCCTCCTGATGATTTTTGTCTAATAAGTCCATAAAATCCTTGTCTAGTGCTGGAATACATATTTTAAGGTGATGGATGTAATGGCGTGCCCAGGCTAGATCTGTTGTGCTACTATAGGCAATGAAAGGGAAGGTGTAATTCTCCATTTCTGTATGTAATACATTGTCATCCGGTCGTATCATAACCTTGAAGCAAAGTGATCTCTGAAAGGATTTCAGAGCCACCTCAATTGTTCGGAGCTTCAGCATACAATTATGTCGCTGACCCTCTGCCATTAATCGCTGGTGTACATTAATAATTTTCACGTGTCCTTCCACAAAGAGAGGGTTGGAGGGCCCAACTCTGGGTGAAAATAACACTAGATACTACCAGGCTGAGGTAGACACTACTAAAGTAGTCACATCTGCAACTTTTCATTGAAAACCAAACCTTTGCCTGCAGCCATCATACCCAATAACATCATCACTTTCCTCACAGTCCAAAACTGTTGAATGTTTGAGAGGATGAGTTTCTTGCTTGGATGTACAAAAATTGTAGCCGTCAACCATTTCAAGGCTGCCCTTTAAAAATCGGAATCTGCAGAGACTCTAAATTGACTGACAATAATTAAAGAGATTGTGATACAATGACAGCATCAGTTCGGTCTGCCTTATAGGAATTCAGTATGGTCTTCCAGAGACCAACCAATCATCCAGTTATGGATACACATGAATACACTGGTAACACAGGTGCCATGCCAATTGACATGTTATAAATACTAATGAAGCAGACTTTATTCCAAACTAGAGTACCTTCAATTGACAAAGTATGCCACTCATCACAGACCTGAGATACTGGCAACGTGCAGGATGCATGAGCAATGTTGAAGTAAGCCTCCTTTAAATTTAACACTGTCAAATAGTCTTCCTGTCTGGGATTGGAGTTACTGAGTGCAATGTAACTATCCTGAAATAAATTGTTACATCTTATCTTTGTAGAAGACCTAGTTCTAGGGCTGGTCTCAAAATCCCACCCTTGAGTATCAGGAAATAAATGGATATAACCCTTTGCCCAACTTTAGGTGTAGAACATCGTCTATTACTTGTTTGGATAAAAGTCATTTCTGCTAGAAGCATAGACAGGTGGACTTGTTTGTTCAGTCTTGTTTAAGTAGTTGAGTCCTCTGTGGGCATAGTGCTGGCGTAGCCTGAAAGACAGTGCCTCCATCGCCACGGTAAAGATGACCGAGGATAGGAGGCACCCCTGTCTAGTTCAACGCATGATGGGGAAAGGATCAGAGATCACCCAGTTGAGGCAAAGTCGTGCCATCGGAGAGTCGTATAATTGACCAATCAGACAAACAAACCGGGAGCTAAAATCAAGTTGCAAAGTAAGCGGAATAAATATGGCCACTCCAAGGAGTCAAACGCCTTAGAAGCGTCCAATAGACAATCGCTGCAGCGAGCCGGGGAGGTCTATAGCATGCACGAGGGCAAATATTGTGCAAAGTTTGTGCACCATGGAGCGTCCCGCCACAAATCCCGACTGATCCGGGCGACCAATATCTGGCAGCAGAAGAAGCAGGCGATTCGTGAGGAGTTTGGCAAAGATCTTATTATCAACATTAATCATTGAAAGTGGTCAGTACAAATTGCAAGGGTTAGCAGGCTTGTCGGGTTTTAGGATTGCGACGATGACCGTCTCTCGTAGGGTCAGTGACAATATCCCGGACGCCAGGGAGCACTCAGACAGGTAGAAGGTGTGGGGCCAGGAGGGCAGCATATTCCTTGCAGAAGGAGGTTGTGAGCTCGTCCAGATGCGGCGCTTTGTCGCTGGGAAGGCCCTGTATGACCTGGGTCCCCTTTCCCACCGTAAAGGGGGCGTCCAGGTAAAGCGATGAGCTGGGTCAAGCCAGAGTAGCTGGATCGTATTTAAATAGGCCAACACCTCCTCCACAGTAGGTGCTATTGTGGCACTGTAAAGCTGGGAGTAGAAGGATGACAAGGTGTTTAGCATGCCGTCGGGGTTCTGACTACCTTGTTGATCATCTATCAACTTCACGACGTAGGCAGAGGCTCACAGTTTCCGGAGCATATTAGCAAGTGTCTTCCCGGAGCAATGCCCCACGCCACAGCGGCACACGCTCGCCCCCTCGGTGCAAATAATGGGTTTCTCTTTTAGCCTCCTCTTCGTACTCAGCAAGTTTCTCTCGGATGGCCGCTAAGGTGTGTATGCTTTTGGTGGTATAGAATTCCAGTTCAAGGGAACAGAGTTCCCGCTTAAGCATAGCCAGCTGTGTGCGTATCGCTCTAAGTATGTCTGACTGTTTTGAAATGTAGATGCCATGGATAATGACTTTAAAGGCTTCCCAGAATGTTGCCAGTAAGGCCACCGAGCTCTCATTATTTGCATAGTAGTCAATGATTCTTCATCTCTACACACCAGCTCATGTAAGGCATTGGTGGCTAAGCGCCAGGTATAGGCTTGCAGTGTGGCCAGCGGAAGGGAGACCTCCAGCAAGACAGGGGCGTGATCTCAGTGTGCGGGGCAGATGCGTCGCTTCAGAGGCCCAGGTGTGGGGATCTCATGTAAGCAGTTTATTTGAGCCACTGTGATGGAGGTGATCTCTAAGCTGTCTGCATGCCTTAGCCGTTAACATTAGACATAGCTGTTATCGTGCATGGTCGCATGAAGCTGCACCGCCGTGTTGGGATTGGGACACCTGGAATCGCTGAAAGGGTGTGCCTCATGGTCCAGGATGACCCTGAAATCGCACGCCCCAGATAACAGCTCCCGGTTCCATATTGGTTATCAGTTGTCAGATTTCACCCATAAACTCCGGGCTTTCCGTGTTGGGGCCTCAGATTTGAAGCCAAGATGACTAGATGCATGTGGTGTGTGCCAGCAACAAGGACGTAGCGCCTGTCTTTGTTGCAGACTGCCTGTCGCATATGCCAGGGAAGTCCTTTGCGCATAAGTATAGCAGTCCCTCGGGCGTAATTAAGAGTATAAGGACGCGCTTGTCTCAGTGCACCATCCCGCACAGAGGCGGAAGGCAGTTGCCGGAGTTAAGTGGAGCTCTTGGAGGAAGCATTTATTTATTTGGTGTTTGTTGATTTAAGCCTGAACTAGCATGGCCTTCCGCTGATCGTACAACCCACGGGTATTCCAGGTCAGACATCTGGTGGTGGTCATCACGCAGCGAGAGAGGGGTTATGTTCTATGTAGGGGATGGGCACGGATCGCCTGCTCCACGGGGCAGCGTCTCAGTGCGGTGTCTTGCCATGTGTGGGATATGTTGGGGGAGAACAGGGAAAAGCAAACAGTTACCCCGATTTCGCTTGCAGCATCCTCTCGACATAGTCTTCCATTTTATCAATTTCTGTGGATTCGGGAATCCTAATTATGCGGAGGTTGCTGCACCAGGAGCGCACTTCTAGGTTCTCGATCTTGAGTTTGATAACCTCTAGTACTTAGTCCATTTGGAGCAAGTGTTCCCCTGCGGCTATTTGCATATCAATCTTCGACATCAGAGGCGCATGTTTGTCCACTCTCTTTTATTCAGTCGATTCGGCTCGTTAGAAGGTCAATCTAGGTGTCAATGGTGCATAGACTGTTCTTTACATCTCTGAGATCTGAGACCTGCATGGAGGCACTTTCAGGCTGCTCTAGGGGACGTCCCACAACTCTGTCTTCATCCACGTGCAACGTCAGGTGCTTTCCCTCGAATGCCAGTTTTGACTAGTGCGCATCGAGCTTCCCCATACTGCACAGCCCAGTGGGGGAGGTGTGTGCTGGGTTCTGCTACTCCTCAGCCCCCTTTCGCCTGGGACCAGGGGGCATGAGCAGATATAGTTTCCAGAGCCTTGCAGAAAAGTGCTGGGCAGGGAGTCCTCCGGTGGACTAAAGAGCAGAGCACCCAGGCTACTACTCTACTGTAGTCCAGGATGGCGTGAGGGGCTCTGCAATTGTGTGGTGGCTAATCCCAGGCCTCGCCTCACTGCAATGTCAGCAGAGTCACTATGGCGGGGGGGGGGGGGGGAGATGCCGTGCACGCAGTTATGTCCAGGTCAGCTGGACATCCTATGCCCAGAGGCCTGGGAGAGGTCTTGCCACCCCCCAAGCACCCAGTGCCAGGAGCAGCCCTAATCTGAAAAGGGTAAGCCCTGCCTGCGCCGGTCAACAGTTCGGGGCCGCAGGCATTATAGGTTTCTGGATTCCCTCTTCGCATTCCCGACCCCGGTGGTAAGCTCCCCCCAGGGGGCAGCGTACCAGCAGGTTGTGTGGACACTCAGGGTAGGGAGGAGAGCCGGTTCGCCTACCTGCTGTACCCTCGTAGAGGCTGCAACAGGCCGAGGCACAGACCCCCCCCCCCAAAGCTCCGACCACATAGTGGTGTTAGGGGCAGCACCCTCTGCCACAACACGTCTCCATGGGCCACAGGGCCCCACGGAGCAGAGAAGCAGATTGTTTAAGGGCAGCTCCCACCGCTTATTCTCACTTTAGCTCTCTGTGGTGCACAGGCCGCATCTTTAGTATCGAAGCCAGCCGCTCCGATCCTGCCCGCTCCGCCTAGCTCCCCGCAGCCCCCAGGAGCCATCCTCCACTGGAAATTGGGGAGGCGACGACTCAAGGCTCTGCCCGCAGTGTAGCTGGGGCCCAACTGTCACGCTGCCGCACTCGATCACCGCAGCAGGGAAACAGCCTGGGCCGCACACCAGGCCGCAAATCAGGCCATGGCGTGGTCAGCCACAACCTTGCCTTCTCTGGTGGACCCTCAGGCAAACAGTGGCATCAACAGCTGCACCACAGTATTGCACGTTTGGCAGGGCTGTGCTTGCAGGAATATCGCCCATTCACCGCAGATAAATAGCGAATTTGAAAATCAGCCAGCAGTGCCTTGCTATGTAGCAGCCATCTTGCTGCCGGGCTCTCAAGCGCCCGCACCCTGCAACATGTTACATTCATTTAAGTCAAGAATCAAGACAGGCTTAATGTAACAAGTGTTTTGATTCCTTGGAGTATCAACTTCAGTTGCACCGTTCAGGAATTAGCACAGCTGAAGGGTCAGCTAGCAACCCTGTGCTCGCCAATGGGGCAACCATTCTTTCCATAGTAAAAACTGCAGTTTCACGTTTTTACTATCAGATCATGTAGAATACAAGTTCTGACCGGGAAATATGCTGCACCCTGCTTAGGGCTCGGTAGGCCTGCCACAGGGGCGACTACATATATTGCAGAGGAAGGTTTGGCTTTGCCATTGCATTAAATAGCAAAGTGGGACCAGCAGTTTTAAACTGATCTTCCAGTCTGCAATGGTGGACAGGGAGACTCGTTTTAACTGTGTCAAACCCAGGGTGGCACAACGAATGTATATAAAGGGGTTCCTCTGACAATGAATGAAGATCCTAAGCCAGGGACGGAAGAACAATTGTCTTAAAAATTACTTAGCAAACACAAGGAGATGATGGACGGAGTGCTGAAACTTTTCAAACACTCACCCCCAGTCACAGATCTGGGTTGAATCCATCATCATTCTTTAGCTCACTTTGCCACCCCAGTTCAGACACAGCTATATGCAAATCAGTCTTGACCCTGTGCCTCATGGGAACAGTCCAGCCCGAACTGCCAAGCCATGTCTTCCCTGGACCGGAAACAAGCATCCTGGGACCGGTTTCGGGCTAACAGCCCTCATCAGCCAAGCTAGCTTGAATCCAGTGGCAAAGTGAGCAAGGGACCCACGTCTGGGCATACCCTGCCAACTTAGGGCGAACACAGCAAACACAAGGAGATGATGGACGGAGCGCTGAAACTTTTCAGACACTCACCCCCAGTCACAGATCTGGGTTGAATCCATGGACTGTTCCCATGAGGCACAGGGTCAAGACTGATTTGCATATGGCCAGGTCTAAACTGGGGTGGCATGGTGAGCAAAAGAATGATGGATTTAACCCAGATCTCTTGACTGGGGGTGAATGTTTTGATTTGTTCTGCATTCCGTCCATCAATTGTGTGTCTCTTGCTTAAAAATTACTTAGGCAACTATACGTTTTAAATGTTCTATTTAAACAGGGGCTTCAAAACTTAATGACCAGAAACGACCCAGATATTGAACTAGATTCAGTATATTTATTGCATCAAAAAAAGAAATTACATAAATACATATTTATTTATCTATAATGTATAATTCATTTGATTTAAAAGTGTCTAGTTATTGTTGTATAATAAATCAAATATATACATTCATACATCCTCATTCATTCTTCATACTTTACTATAATTTTTTCACTGTATAATGTTACAGCATTACACCCTCATTTCAACATGTTCTTCCTTCTTTAATATATTAACATTTGACAATTTTGATCTTACATAGAAGGCATAACGTTCTACATTTAATCCAATGACATTTATTCAATTTGATAGGTTTTTAATCTTTTTTTTTTTAGAACATTGTTGTTGTCATTGTTAAATAAAGCTATTTCAAATTGAGAGGACTGTATGAATTATTCTTTTTTTAGACATCATGGCCGTGCATTACCATCGTCTACGCGCGTTTCGGCTAAACAGCCTTCATCAGCAAGCCATGTATAATGTAAAAGATCCTATTACTTATGAATGGATCCAAGAATAAAGACCGTGGTGTTTCGCTGCCCTATATTTGGTCGACTACCTGGCAGCAGTTTGTCCCATACGTCCCGACATTCGGGTGCTAATTCCCCCTATTATACTGTGGACAAATACTGTCTCCGAGTCCTGGACCTTATGCAGGACCGTGATGCATACCAGACACGCTAGAAAGAGGTGGCGCGTCTCGGTCAAAAGGCCAGATGCGCCACCTCTTTCTAGTGCATAAAGTGCATGAGTTTGCACCCTTGACTTCAAGCGGGAGCAGGACCTTCCAAAGCTTCTTCCGCTGTTCGGCGACGTACAGCTAGCTTCGAATTCCCAGATCGCAGTCGGGTTCATAATGGCACACTCTTTGCAGAACTTGGGAGTCATGCACAAACCCAAATACCAAATGCACACCTCGCGGCGATTGTCACAGACATTGGTTTGTGACAGTCCCTACAAGGCTTAAACCCTGTAGTTTTAGCAAGGTTCCCATGCACACTGGAAAAAAGATATATGTAGAATAATTTGAGATCAAATGAGAAAAGAACTGGAAGTGAGCTCCGAATCCACGTACGAAGACTAGGACATGCGGCTCTATTGTCAACTTCTGGGGTGGAGCGAAATCAATACAGAGCCACACAGCACCACCTACCACTGCATGGGAACAATTTTGTTTACATTTTCCAGATCCAGTCTGGCACCTGGTGATACTCTAAAGGTGAGGAATCTGTAGTTAAATGTATCCATCAGAACCTCACACAATGAGGACTCCATCTGATAGTTATTGTAAAAGTGATTCTATTGCCCTCTTTCTGTTCAATTTGCATGCAGAATTATATAATCAGAGTCACTGGGAGAACGCATGGAAGGAGACCGACATTACAGCAGTAGTCCTCAGCTTCACCTACCAGTGATTATTTTTGGGGGTGGGTGGGATACGAAAGTGCCCCTTTTTGCATGGTTACCCCCCACTTTTTGCCTGACATTTGATGCACTTTGACTTGATGTGCCCTGGGTCCCTGACAATCAGGTTCCCAGGGCCTGTGTTCTTTGCCAAAACTGTACCTTTGTACCCACAATTGGCACATCTCTGGCCACAGGTAAGCCCCTTGTAAAACTCACCATGGGTACCAAGGGCACTGTGACCAGGGAAGGCCTCTAAGGGCTGCAGCACCTATTGTGCCACCCTTAAGGGCCCTGCACCTAAACACCCACACACTGCCATCACAGGCTGTATGTTTTGGTGCAGAGAAAAGTGAAGAGTCGACATGGGGCACATCCCTGTGTGCCATGCCTGCAATCCACGGTCTGTGGCCTAGGTAAATCCCCCCCTCTACGAGGGTGCACTAGACCCCAGGTGGGGGTGCAGTTGCCAGAGCACTGCGCCCCTACAGTGCCTGAGTCCATTCTTAGACATTGTAAGTGCAGTAAAGCCATAAAAAGTATATGATCTGGGAGTTGGTCACTACGAACTCCACAGCTCCATAATAACTTTACTAAAACCTGGGAAGTTTGGTAAAAAACTTCTCAGCACATTAAACCCACACTGATGCCAGTGTTGGTTTTAATGCAAAATACAATTAGAGGGCATCTTAGAGATGCCCCCTGAAAAACGACTAGCCCTAGTGTGGTTCCTGAATGGCTACCCGCCATTTGCCACCACCAGACAGGTTTCTGCACCCCTGGGTAGAGGGCCTCCGCTCTCTGGGTCCAGAAACAAGGCCCATCCTGGGCATAGGTGTCATGCCTCCTTGGCTGGGCTGGGTCGACGAAGGGGAAGCTTCAAAGGCCTGCCGCCTTTGTGAGCTGACCCTGCCTTTTGCTGCCCCCAGCAACTGGCTTTTATTGGTTCTGACCCCCACTTTGGGCAGGAAAATCAAGTGAGGAAGAGAGGAATGCCCACCTTTGCCAACCCCACCCCTCAGGTGGGGGAGGCGAGGTAAAGCACACATCTCAGTCCCCTCCATCTTGAAGATGAGGGGGACACAGCCATTTAGAGAGAGGCTCAGCGCCCCTCCCACTGGAGGGTGGCATAATAGGGGGTGTACTCGCCCCAAGGAAGGAACCTATTGGTCCCACCTGCACACCCCTGTAACACCCCTTACTTAGTATTGAGGGGCGAAACAACCTTACCTCCTCAGATTAGAGAAGAACGAAGGACTGAAGAGCCGTCCTGAAGAAGGAAGAAGAGGACACCAACTGCTTTGACCCCAGCCCTACCGGCCTGTACGGACTTTGACCTGCAAATAGCAAAACAACGGCGTGTCCCGCAGTCAGTGGCCATCCAGAACCCACAGGACCAGCACTGCCGTCACCAGAACGACTGTCTTCCGGGAGCACCGGATCTACACAACTAAAGACTTCAACACAGAATCCGGATCCAGGTGGCTCTGCGGTTCTGCACCACTCTGCACCCGATGCCCACAGCCCGAGTTTGTGTAGCCCAACACCACAACGTGGTCTCCCCAGTGATCCTGACCTGGGATCTGGCAACTTCCTCGAGCTTCAGACCGACACCTGCAGCTTCAACCTGAGAGGTCTCCCGATCGCGACAGGAGCTGGTAAGAAGATCCGACGCCTAAAGACACCCCTGCACCTGACGCGCCACGGCCTTGGGTGGCCCAACCGACGGTGTCCAGGCCTTCCCCCAGAATCCAACTTACCTCTCCTGCCGGTGGTCGCCCTCAGGAAACCTCCTTGACTGAGCCTGCAGCATTTCTTTCGAACTTGAGATCTCCATTGAAACCAGCAGGGCTCCCGATGTCTCCTTGGCACTCTGCTTACGGCCGCCTATGTGCCGCTGGTGGTGTAGCTCCTGTGCGGATTGTAGGCCACTGCAGGGCTGATACTAACCCCAGGACCTTTGTTCCCACAACCCAGTGGCCTGCTCGTGGGCAGCCCCTGACCGAAAGACCCCTAGCTGCATTGACTAGCATTGGGCCCCTGCACTCTGCACCCGGCCACCCTAGTGTCGCTGGTGGTGCGATTTGAGTGCCTTCTTGAACCTTGGTTCTAACCCTAAAAAGCTATTCTTGCACAACGTTAACATTCTTTTCTCCCACTGGAACCAATGTTATGATTTTTGTCCCAAAAACTTTCCAAGTGTTGAACTGACTTTTTGTATGAACACCAGAGTATCTTTCTTTGAACCAAAAACTGTCATACTTACCTGTGTTTTGTAAGACCCATGGTGTGATATCTAGGCATACCACCTGAGGTAAAAATAACTGAAAAGTAACGCAACAGTAATCTAAAGCAATTTCCCTGTACTCTGAACTGTTTTAAAAGCAAATACAAACCTGTAATAATTTCAATTTCAACCACAATTGCATTTTCTTGTACAGATTTGCCTTAGAAAGCATATCCTACTTACCTGTGCCAAGTCCTGCTTGGTTCTAGAAATAAAATAGACGTACACTTTTTTGATACTTACTTAATTGGTCTGGATTCAGTCTCTGAGCGTGTGCCAGCAGTTCTTGATTGAGTGAATACAATAAATTCTTAACACCCTCCTGATAAGCCTAACTGCTCGACCACACTGCCATTAAGAGAGTTGTTGGTGATTATCTAATATAGCCTCGGCTAGACCTCTGGGGAACCCCTGGACTCTATGCACACTATACCTTACTTTGGTATAGTATATACAGAGCCAGCTTCCTAAAGGGGGATAGAAATTAGAAATGTTTTCAACTCATGAAATGAAGTTAATTTCTACTTTTCTGCGATATACCCTGTTTTATGGAGATTTCAGGCAGTCTATGTAGAGATCTAGAGACTGAGACACAATAGGGCCTGGTAATGGGTCGATGTCAATGTTCCTTTATCTAATGGCAGATCTAAGCAAACCCTTTGAAGAGAATTTAGAAAAAGCTGCTTTTCCAGTTGAATTCGATTCAGCAGCACTTTTCAAAGTGGTCGATAAGCGAACTTGATCCACTTTATGGAGCTGAACTTTTTTGATTTCTTTCCATGGAGTGGTGGTTTCATTCTTCTTTCAAGATTAAGCTACTACTAGAGATAAAAATTATTTTAAACTTTAATAGGAGGCTGAGCTGCCTTTATATTTTGAGTGTTGTAGTGTGGCACAGGTATGACCATCAATTTACGCCTTCCACTCTTCCGATTCCACAACAGAAAGCATTGCTCAGACTTCATCAGCCAAACTCAAGCCAAATTCCTATCATTTAGTGCGTTTTGTTAGGTGCTTTCCATTCTGATGTTTCAAAAAAAAAAAAAACCATAGTGTTTCAATCTTGAATAATTTGTCCTCTATGGCTCAATTTTCTCACCTGTTAGCATGAAAAACAACCCCCCCCCGCCAAATATGTTTTGCATATTTCTGACCTGTTTCCTTCTCGCCAACTCCTTTTCCTCTCGGCGTTTCCTTCCTTCCTCTTCCTGCTGACGCTTGAGGAGTTCCTCCTGTTGACGGCGCAGCTCCTCTTTCTGCTGGCGCAATTCTTCTTGCTGTCTGCGCAGCTCCTCTTGACGTTTCTGCTCCTCCTCCTTCTCCTGTTGCTGCTTGGCTCTCAATTCCTCATCTCTCCTCTCCTGCTCAAGCTGCAACCATAAATTATGTTACTGAAGAGGGGATCTGCCCTTAAGAGAGTCTGCCACAGCTCTGGCTGAATCATACAAGTAACCCCTTCTTTGCAACAGACCACAATATCACACATCTGCACTAAAAACCAACTAATCCTCTACAACCAGTACAAAGACGCCATGCATATAAAGTGATTTAGAAACACCGATAATTCACACCTCAGCTGTATCGTAGAGTGTACAATACTTGGGTATAGTACTTTTGAAATAGGAAGGGACAAAAGTGGGAACTAAACATAGTGAATGCTTTGAATGAGTAGTGCAGGAAAACATTCTTTGCTGATGCTGACCTTTGCCGTCTTGGCCTTTTCAAGTTGAATCTGTTCAGGAGACGAACCTGGAGGCATAGCATCTGCAGGGAGATCCCAAACACTGTTGCCTTCCCATGCTACAAAAAAAGAGGGATTCACTCAGTACATTAATAAAAGAAGCATTAGCAAGGATCTGTATTAGTCAGCTTGACATCGGGCAAAAGGAGAACGGTGGGTGCTCTTGCTGAGGCTAAAGTTCTGGCACATTGCTACCCAATCAAGTCAAAGTATGTATAATCCCTGAAAGGAAATAAATGGGAAAAAAACTAGCAACTGACCTATAACAATAGGATGTGCAGCTTTAAACTCTTCTACATTCACTTATTCTGCATTAGTATGCCACCATGTGGTTGGGTCCAACATGTTCTTGTAGCAAATTTCGCTTTAGGAGTAAAAGCCTAGATGGATCAACATCAGTCACTTTGAACGCCATGCTTGAGAGCCCACAACCTCCCCATTCTGTTGTCACCATCTTTAGATATTTTGTGTATGCATGTACATCTAGAACAGTTTCAAACTGGAAATATACTCTAAGAGGTTAATAACTAGTTTATTTTGCAGGATGAATCTCTTCTCATGCTGTACATTAATTATAGCAGTATAGGTGGAGGAGCAATAATGTGCAAGTAGTTCCAAATAAAATCCCTAAGATAGCTTGCCCCACTTGAGCTTCTCGTCTTGATGTACTTCCCACAGTAGTGCAAGTATTGGTGACTGTGGTTACAATGCCTCACGTTGACTAATGTAGCTCTTTTGTTTTTCTTGTTGCATGTGCTCTTAGTTTAATCAGTAGCGTTTTGCCTACCATGACATTAACACATTTGAATTGCTTAAAAATCCACATTGTTATACTTCCCTTGGTAAAAGGCATTCCAATAACTTGTGTGCGACAAAGACTTTCAGTTTTCCTGACCACATTTGTACCTAGTAGGTAATTCATGACTTTGATACTAACACTTAAAGCATGCAAACATTTCTGCTGGCACATTGGGCTGTTGAAAGAAAGAAGGTAAATGATAGACTGGATCACATGGAAATTCGAATCCTCCTTTGGAATAAATTTAGTTTGTGCTCATGTCACATTAACATGTGAATATTTATAAGTATGGTCCTTATACTGACAACTCTGACTGGAGCGGCGACGAACCTCAATACCAATGCCGCAACAGAGGCCAAAATAGACGACCAACAAGACGGTGGTAGAATTCGTGGAGAACACCCCAATTTGGCGAACACTTACAACCACTATTCCAACCTTACGCACTGACTTATTCAGGATGGATGAACCCCTACATGCAAGGCCCACCACCGATGGGACCACTACAGTCAAACGGACCACCTTTTTTAGGGAGAGGCCCCAACAACCGCCGCAGAAGGAGAAAAGGGGCAACCTGGAAGGAACAAGATCGCCAGGTTCTCACCCGCAGCATGTCGAAAGAGAGACCAGGACCGAGCTCAACAACTAGCTAATAGTGAACATAACGGACTGGACACTCACGGAAGACCAACAAAAAGTCCTGAACAAAGGCTTACGCTTCGTCCCTACACCACCCCTAGACCAGTTTAAACTACAATGTGAACTAGCAGAATTCTGCCGGAAACTTAAACACAAAGCCTTCTTCAAAGACAAGGACAATAACACCTCCAAGAGTGACACCAACCTACGTAACAAATCCACCTTTTGTCCACCAACACATCTCGTACCCATAGAGATACAAGCATTCGAAAATGCATTATTCCATGAAGTGGAAAACTTGAAAGAAACCACAAAGAAGCCCTTCATGAACATAACCAAACGAGAACGCCAAGCACTCGAGGATCTACAGAAACAAGAAGGCCTAATAATAAAACCAGCGGACAAAGGTGGAGGAATCGTCCTACTAACTAAAGACAACTACGATAAACAATGCATAGATCTCCCTTCAGATGAAAAATCCTACAAAACCCTGTCTGTGGACCCCACATCCAGGCTACAACAGACCATCGAATTGATGGTAGACGAAGCTGCGATCAACCAATGGATATCCAAAAATGAGGCAGATTTTTTTAAAACAATCTCCCAGAACCCCTTACTTCTACTCGCTACCTAAGACACACAAGAACAGGACCCCACCCCACCAGGACGACCAATCGTCTCTGGCATAGGCTCCATCCTCTAACCGCTTTATCAATTCGCTGACCACTACCTAAGACCTCTGGTCCAGAAAACTCTAAGGTACCTAAAAGACACTCGGGACCTACTTAATCAACTAAGAGGATTGACATTCCATGAGGGATCAATGTGCCTTGTAGGACTCGATGTTGAAAGTCTGTACACAAGCCTGCCACAACAAGCAACCCTACTGACAATCGAAGACCTCCTATTCGCACAACAGTGGGAGTACAATACCCCAAGGCATTTCATACTAGAATGCTGCCGACTAGCACTCACGGAAAACTTTTTCGAATACAACGGCACTCTGTTTTTACAGACCCACGGAACATCGATGGGCAGCACATTCGCCTCTAGTATAGCAGGACTCTATACGAGCGATTTCGAAAACAAACACATTCTAAGTGACACGAATCCCTATAAAGCCAAGATACTTTTCTGGAAACGTTACATTGACAACATCATCATGATCTGGAACGACACCCCAGACGACCTACCCTAGTTCCACAGATGGATCAACACTAGAGATGAGTTTCTCAAGTTCACATACACAGCAGATCAACACAAACTAGACTTCCTGGACATCACCATATACATCGAGAATGATGAGATTAACACCAAAACATTTTACAAGCCAACTGAGAAAAACAGTCTTCTTTCATTCAATAGCTTTCACCCACGCCCACTCAGAGAGAATCTGCCATACAGTCAATTTTTACGAATCAGACGAAACTGCAATAAAATACAAGACTACAAAACACAAGCGCAAGACCCGAGTCACAAACTGAAAGTAAGCAACTACCCCAACATAATACACAAGTGCCAAAAGAGAGCGAGAAATCAACACAGAGACAACCTACTAGAGACTTCTACAAAAGGACAAAACGAGGACATCCTTACATGTGTGACAACATATAATACAGCTTCCAACGCAGTCAAAAAAATTGTAAACAAAAACTGGCGAATTCTCACATCCGGAACCCTCAAATGGCCAAAACCGAGATTCGCAAACAAGAGAAACAGGAATATCCGCGACCTACTGGTACACACCAGACCATCCACCAACAGGTCGAGAATAGAATCTATAACAAACACATGGAACCTGGCACCCATAATTGGTCACTATCCCTGCGGGTCCTGCTCTGTCTGCAAACTCACTAGAATCACAAAGACCCTACAACTTAAAACTGACCTAAAGTGGACCATGAGGAACCACACGAATTGCAACACGACCCACGTCATCTACATGATCACTTGTCCGTGCAACCTGAAATATATAGGAATGACCTGTCGGAAGGTGAAACAGAGAATCTGTAAGCATCAGAGTAATATCAAGTGCAACAAAACTACCACCAAAATGAGCACTCATTTCATCAACTTTAAACACACGATTGAAGAAATCAATTGGGTGGTTTTAGAAACACTAAACACAAAAAATGAGAATGCAGAACGCATCCTTTTTGAAAAAGAGCAACGGTGGGTCCACCGTCTCAAAAAGTACAAAGAGGGGCTGAATGACAATATACCGTGGCATTCAATGCTACGCTAACCTTGAATACTCAGAAAGATCTCAAATAACATTAATAGAGCCATACAACAATTTAACCACAGCTATCACATCAATCCGCATAAACTATCCGAACTGGATGTAAATGTATAACTACCACTTTCGGCACATGTATATCCAGGTGAACAAATAGTCTCCACCGCTGCCGACCAACCAGGTGAAACAAAATATTCCCACCGCGTTCCACATAATAATATTGAAAAGAATACCGCTTGGGAATACACCACCCGAAGAACAACAATTATACTGCCACACACACAGATTACGTCCACCTATCGAGAGTTGTCAAAACACATAGTCTTTCAACTATGCAAACTATGCAGTCATCATCATAAAGAGAGTCCTTCTCCGGCCCCCACTACTGGGGCACGGAAGACGGCGCCAGCAAAAGTTGCTCAGAGGACCCACAGAGAGAGAGTCCGACCGCCCGTCCCCCGACGGAGCTCAATTATCTCCTGATAAGTTATAGATACAAATTCATCTATAACTCGCAAGTGTGCTGTTAGAAGTATGAAGAAAAGAAGGTCCACACCAGGTAAGTTGAAGTGCTTCTTTATTCTGGTCATCCACTCTCCTCATCTGCCAGTGAGCACCAACATTCTAAATGAACTCTACATGGAACATTCAATTACTTCCCAGGGAGAGGGGTGGAAGGGAAGGAACCAAGTGGACAAAGAGGGAATACAGTGGCAGGGAGTAAGTAAAAGAGATTACAACACATCTCCCTTATCTAGGGAAAGTCATGATATATTTACAAGTCTGTCTCCACTCCATGTTTGGCCATTTTCCAAGCGAACCACATTCCTGCTCACTTTGACCAATTGTTGGGGAGATTGAAATTTGTTTTCACCAAAATGTCCTTTAATGGGTTTCTTAACCAAGACAGATTTGCCAGCCTCAAAGTCATGTCCTTTCACACCATGTTTCTGATAGTACCAACTTTTATACCTCATTTGGTGCTGTTGGATTTTCTTGTGACTTTCCCTTCCGTTGGTTTTGACACTCTTACCTCCGTTCAACCACATGGGGTTCATTTTGGTGCTCGCCTCTCTTCCCCTTAATGCAATGAATGGAGACACTCCTGTGACCAGATTGGGTGCAGTGTGATATGCCCATACCCACTCTCCAAGTGAGTCATCTATCTTATAGCCATTAACAATGGCAAGTTGGATCTGTTCTTTTATCATGCGATTTGTCCTTTCGACGAGGCCATTGGCCTTGGGGCAGTATAGTGCTGTTCTCTCATGTTTAATATTCAATTCTTTTAAAAACTCATCTCTTCAGACGTAAATTGTACACCATTGTCTGTGACTAAAACAGCTGGAATACCTTCACTGCAAAACACATTCTTAAGGAATACAATGAAGTTATTTGTGGTGGTGGATGGTGTAAATTTGAAGTTTATCCAGTGAGACGTGTAGTCCACCAGAACAAACATGAATCTCCTCTGGGGTCCCAGACTCTCCATAGGACCAATTATGTCCATAGCCAGCTTGGACCATGGGGTGACTAGTACCTCCACAGGAGATAATGGAACGCTACGCAGGATTTTGCTCTTGTCACTCCTCGCACAGTTAATACACTCTTTGACTTTACGTTCCACCATTGAATCCATCTTTGGGAACCAAAAGCTAGACCTTACTTTGTTCTTTGTAATGCTCCTGCCCAAATGCACTTCGTGAGCTAGGCCTATTTTGTTCCGGAGATCAGAAGGCGGAACAATTTTATCATTGCGGTACACTTTGTCTTCTACAATAGTCAATTCAAATCTAACCTCCCAAAACTCTTTCATTTCGTCAGACACCTCACTGCATTTTTCAGGCCAACCATTCACAATTAAATTTTTGAGGGTACCCATGTCAGCGTCCTTCTTCATGCTCTCTTCCCATTCCTCTATGGTCAAGGACGGAAGTTGTACGGCCAGAATTGGTACATCTAAGTTTTCTTCTTGTGGAGGTAGATCTAATGGGGATCTTGACAGGTAATCAGCCACAATATTTTCTGCTCCGGGCAAGTACTCTAGTTTAAAGTAGAAGTTTTCTAGCCCTAGGACCCATTTAGATATGCGTGGGGAGCCGCACAAAACTTTCTTTGAGGAAAAGATGAACGTTAATGGTTTATGATCAGTACGGATGGTAAATTTGGTACCCCATAAATAGAATTTAAAATGGTTGACAGCCCAAAAGCATGCTAATGCTTCCCTCTCGATGACCGAGTAGTTACGTTCAGCTGGGCTCAAGGATCGGGAAGCAAAAGCTATAATGGTTTCACCCTTTTCACCTTTTTGGGATAATGAGGCACCCAAACCCTTGTTGGATGCATCCGTGGTTAATACAGTCTTCTTTTTAGGGTCAAAAGATCCCAAGGCTGGAGATGCGATAATCTCCTCCTTTAACTTGCCTACCAATAAGCTATGTTCTTGCTCCCATGCAAATTCTTTGTTCTTTTTCAGCAACTCCGGTAGACCTTCACATTTGTCAGAAAAGTTTTTTACAAACTTGGCCATATATTCAATAAGGCCTAAGAAGGATTTGAGATCTTCTTTACTTTTGGGGTAAGGAGCATCTTTGACTGCTTGGATGAGGCTATTTTTTGGTCTACAACCTTCCTGGGAAATGGTGTGACCAAGGTAGTCCACCGAACTCACCCTGATTTTGCATTTCTCCGGTTTGACTGTAAGACCAGCATCCAATAGTCTCCCGCACAGAGACTTGAAGATGCGATCATGGTCTTCAACTGATGACCCATAGATGAGAATGTCATCCTGAAAACATAGGGTGTTAGTGATACCTTTGAGAACTTGTTGCATCATTTTCTGGAAGACAGCCGACGCAGAGGCCAGACCGAAAGGCATCCTCCTAAACATGTATGCCCCAAAAGGAGAGGTGAAGGCTGTCAACGGTCTGGACTCTGGGTGGAGTTCCACTTGATGGTATGCCATGGATAAGTCTATGACTGAGAAAAACTTGGCCTCACCCATGGTGCTCAACATCTCATTTATGTTGGGGAGAGGAAATCTCTCTACCCAAATGTTCTCATTGAGGCTGCGCAGGTCAACACAAAGGCGAATGTCTTCGCCTTTTGCCTTGGCTGCTATGACTATGGGCACCAACCACTCAGAAGAGTCTATGGGTTGGATGACCCCCATCTCGCATAGTTTATCCAACTCTTTTTTTAGGGGTTCTCTCATAAGGAGAGGAACAGGGCAAGGTTTGTGTACTACGGGTTCAGCTCTCTGTTTAACTTTTATCCTATGTTGGAAGTCCTTCAACAACCCCAAGTCATCCACAAATAAATTCGGAAATTCTTTACACAGTTTACACTCAGAATTGGAATCTTCAACAAGTATGACTTGGTCTTTGTTATTGGGGTCCAGTATGATGCCCAACTCCTTCTGGTGTTGCCATCCCAGAAGGTTGGAACCTTTTTCCACAATATATACTTTTCCCACAGTGGATCTGCCTTTAAAATTGCCATGGACTCTTATCATGCCCACAAGGGGAATGGGATCTTTAGGGTATCCTTCGGGCGAAATGTCGGGCTTAGACATTTCTATCCCTGAAGTACTTAAAATATGTTTGAAATCCAACTGGTTAAGTAGCGTGAAGGGGGAACAGGAGTCTGCAAACATTTCTACTGGCCTATTATTTAACAAAACCATGCATTTGGGGTAACATTGTTTGGGGGAACACTCCTCTTTCACCTGGAAAACATACTTCTGGCATTTCTTGCTCTGCGCATTCACCATTTTAATCTGGTTGTTTTCCCCATCCCTGCAAACCCTTGCAAAATGTCCCCTCCTATTACAATTCTTGCAGGTAGTATTACGGGCAGTACACTGTAAACTGTTAGTCAAGTGATTGCTACTTCCACATCTGTAGCATTTTAAACCACTAGTATCTCTCGTGGTTTTTTTTTTTACATAGGTATCCTTATTTTCCACTTTAAGCACATCATTCTGAATTTCCTCTGTCTGAATTGTAGCCACTACCTCTTCCGTAACTTTCATTTCTTTTATACATTTAGCTGTTTGCTCAATGGATTGAGCTATGGTGACTGCCTCTCTAAGTGTGGGGTTTTTTGCAAGTAACTTTTCTTGGATCCTGCTATTATTCGTACATCTAACCAATTGGTCTCTTATCAGGGAGTCATTGAGTTCCCCAAACTCACAAAGTTGTGTAAGTCCCCTCAATGCTGCAATATAGTTGTCAACTGATTCACTTTTTCCTTGCACACAACTGAAAAATTTATGACGTTCAAGGACTACATTTACTTTGTCTCCAAAATGCACTTCTAACTTCATTAAAGCAACTTCATATACACCTACCTCATCCTCAATTTCTGGTTCCGGTAGAGTTTCATAAATTTTGCGACCTTGTATGCCCAGGTTATGCAACAAAATATGTTGCTTACGTACAGCAGAAAACTTTTCCCCTCCCATGGCAATCAAATATGACTCAAATATTTGTATCCAATCCTTACAGTGGATTTCAGGCTCCCCACACTCATTTAAGAAGGATGGGGGTTGACTCATTCCAAAGGTTGCCATACTGAGGGAAAATAACACGTAAAAGGAACTAAGGTGAGGAAACAAAGGAAGGAGCAGAGAGGACAGAAAAGTCTCCTAAGGTATACTGAATAAGCAAGAGAAGGCAATTGGAAAAGGCTGTTAGACTGCAGTGCAAAAGCAGAGGAGCGAGAGGGGGGAATCGCATAAGGTGAGGGGAGAGGAGAACACGCTAATTGAATGGTGAAGGAACGTGCCCAGGATAAAAGATCACAGTGAGAAGAGGGAAAAAACAAGAAGAGAGCAGGAAGGCGAAGAGTAAGAATAACCAGGACAACAGATTGAACCCAGGGTAATGCACCGAGGTGCGTATTAACTTTTAAGAGTACAATGTACCAGTTTCCACGTGGAAAAATGACACGCAATGACTGGTGGGCGTATCACCGCACAGGAGTAGCAGGGAAAAGTCAGGTAGTCAAGGACAGAAACTTACTTGGTGAAGGTGGAGGTCTACTCCCTTGCAACAGCTGCAACTCGGGTGGCTCGCCAGCTATGGCGTGAGGAAATGAACTGAATTTGAAGCGCATCAGCAGGGACAGGAACGCTGAATGAGAATCTCCCAGCGCTGACTGAAATTCTCACAACGAAGGAGCGCTGAGGAGTGCGGCTAGAGAATCTCCGCGCGGCGGCTGAAATTCTCCTCACAACAAGGCAGCGCTGAGGAGAACTGTGGCGTTGAAGGCGCAGCTGCCGAGTAATAATGACGACATCCGATGATGCTGGTGCGTCGACTGAAGAAATCACCATGACGGAACCGGCTGAGGGGAGGCTGGGGCGCCGGAATCACCGGATGCCAGGTTAGAGCTGGAGCGCCGACTGAACAAATTTCCTCAAGACGGAATCGGCTGAGGGGAGGCTGGTGCGCCGGAATCGCCAGATGCCAGGATATACACCAGACAGAAAGCCGGAGTGGAGACTCGCGATGGAACGAGGATCTCCTCACATCAGCTGGTCCGCATACGGGAAGGATGTGGAAAGAGGCAGCTCACGGTGAATAAGCAGAACCTTAGTAGACCAGATTGCCAAGTATGAGGGAGTATGGCACTTGCCGGCTTCCCTCTGACTTCAGTGTCTCTTGACGCGTCGAAGAGAGACACTACCACAGATGTTGATGACAGAAATGAGGGAGATGTCAACGGACAGATCCCCCTAATGACCTTAAAGTCTCTTGACAATAGAATTTAAAATCACCAACGATGTTAGATGTCAGAAGGCTGGGCAGCACGGAGTGAACTGAAGGAGCCTCGACGTTGGGGTGAGGCACAACCGCAAGTGGAAAGGAACTCCGATAGATCAGCGTAATGTCGTGGCTGCAGCCAATTCTTGTTGAAGGCGATAATTCCACAGTTGAGGAACGATTAAACGTGGAATCTGCTCATTAACAGTGTGATGCTCAGCCGCCTTACTACAGAGTATTTCTGGAAAGAGCACTGAAAGGGGAGATGACCAGCTGCCCCCTGCACAGGATCGTCGCCAGTGTTAGAAGTATGAAGAAAAGAAGGTCCACACCAGGTAAGTTGAAGTGCTTCTTTATTCTGGTCATCCACTCTCCTCATCTGCCAGTAAGCACCAACATTCTAAATGAACTCTACATGGAACATTCAATTACTCCCCAGGGAGAGGGGTGGAGGGGAAGAAACCAAGTGGACAAAGCTGGAATACAGTGGCAGGGAGTAAGTAAAAGAGATTACAACATGTGCGAACAGGCGCACTTAAGAAGGGTAAGTGCACTACTTACCTATGCACGTTACTACCTAATAACGTGGTTTCCATTGGTCCTGAAGAAAGCCCGCCGACCCGATTGGGCATACTTGGGCTGAAACATGTCGACCAGCCATGATTTTGAATAGGTGCGATAGAACAGTAGCTCTTCTATCACCGCACCACCACCTTGTTTTTACCTTTACCCCATTCCCGACACAATAAAACCAAGATCGACAGATGGAGGTAATTTTAATGACACTGCACTCTCACTCTCACGTTCTCTAATCACTACTGTAAATATCAGTCGGTCCTCCTCCAGGTGGAGAAAAGCATAACCAAGACCCAATGATGACGCTTTTCACGTAACCTAACACGCGGAGAAACAAGATATACCGCACCCACGGTTATTTCGTGAATGAGGGTTTTTAAGGCGACAAGAACCCCAGACCAGGGTAACACACAGGACAAGTGATTCATTCCCCTTTGATTACAGCATCCGCACTTGCCGGGTCGACATGGCAGTTACCAACTGCGCACAGACTCTGCGGTGGCAGAGTTACCTTTTCAGGGCTACTTCTGTGGGTGGCACAACAAGTGCTGCAAGCCCACCAGTAGCATTTGATTTACCAGCCCTGGCACTCAGTGCACTTTACTAGGGCCTCACCAGTAAATCAAATATGCCAATCATGGAAACACCAATCCATAACATAATTTACAACAGGAGCACTTGCACTTTAACACTGCACAGCAGTGAGAAAGTGCGCAGAGAGACTAAACCAGCAAAAACAGTCAAAATCGGGAGGTTAGAAAGCAAAAAGACAGGGGAAACACGCCAAAAGATGCCAAGCCTAACATGCGCCAACGAGAACTTTGAGGTAATCCTCAGTGGGCCTTGCCCACTTCCCTAGAATACACCGTTCCTGGTCTAGAGGTAGTTCTTTTAGGTTTCTGGGAGCCCAATCCTGGAATCTTCTTCAGTTGTCCCTCAGAAGTGTGACGGACCTCGCAGTTTTCCAGAAGCTGCTTAAAACCTGGTTTTTCCTGCAGCTAGGGGCGTACACAGGATAGATGGGGACCATTAGCGCCGGGACACTCTGGTTGAGTAGCTGTGCGCTTTATAAATGATCTCATCCATTCATTCATTCACTCATTCCAGTAACTGCAAAAAAAACCCTGACAGTCTATAAATGGCTTTTAACATTGTCCAAAGCATGTCCTTGCTCGTAGTGCATCAATTTGTTGGGTGCCGCACCTAGTCACAAATTTATCCCAGCGGCTTGCATACACAGATTTTGTGGGGGGGCTTCACCACTAAGATGACATCAACGACCGCAGGAAGAAGGTCGAAGAAGGTCAACTGCCGCTGCTCATTGTCAAAGCATGAAGATACAAAAAATGGGGCAGGCCCAGGAGTAGAGCTCTACCCTGCTGCAACAGAAGAGCCTCCTGAACTGGCAGCTTGATTGGAGGGCAGATGCTCAGTTCAATTCAAGTAACTTTATTCGATCCAATTAAAAGACAGATCATAAAAGTACAATACATTAAAAATTAACAATCAGTAAAATCTTGGTGGGGCAAATAGTATACAAAGTATATATGACAGACCCCGGTCAACAACACTTCATATCTAGCATTTCTCCAGTAAACAAGATTAATTGATTAGTGCTGCTAGCCGGTAAGATCAGCGCAAAACAGATTCATACGTCTCAATTACCAGCATGATCCCCAGAGTATAAATGCCTGAAAATTAATTACAGATAAAACGACTATCACAGTCATAAAAGCACTAAAAACCACATTAGATACACCTTATAAAAACGTTAAAAAAAATGTTGGGAAATCCCCCTTCTTAATTCCCTTTAATCAACTCCCTAAGATACTAAGTGGTGAGTAAGGAAGATCAAAGTGACTTAAGAATTCTACAATTCTCAGTTAAACATATTGCCTCCTTCTCCTGCAAGCCCAAAGAAATAAAGCTACAGAGAAACAAACAAAACGGTCATTAAGTTTTTTTAAAAAAAACAAAGCAGGGCGGCATTGGGAGAAATTATAACGTCTTGAGAGGTAAAATTAAATGGATCTTTGTTCCTTATAAAAGTCGCAGAAAAAAATACATGAAGGTCAGATTGTTCAGAAGAATTGTCGCATGGGCAGGGTGTCAAATCATTAAAACTATACCTCTTCGCAGGGAAACCCAACATCAAAGGAATTAAATTCATGCGAAGCATCAGGAGAATGAATCTGTGCAGTGGGTTTCTAACTTTTTCTAAGTATGAATACTCTCCCTCCGTTGGGGGCGGGGTCAGATGGTACAACATTACAAAGGATTTCGCATGATTCTTTTCTTTTCCTTCATATTCTGCCTTTGCTAAAAGATAATGCCTTTAATCTCTTATTTGGGAATTTAGAGCAGGAACTCTGGTTCGTGAATAGATCAGGTAAACCTAACTATGTCAGCGTAGCTTTTACATACTGCAACCAAATAATTTCCTGTGCATTGTCCAATGACAAGGAATTTTTTATTATAGTCTGAGCTAGGTTTACTGTGTCTCTTCTCCAAATTGAATGACATAACATAATAGGGGCAAGTCTTATGGTATCAGTCACGTAGCGTAAGGAAAGTTCTAGGTGGCAAACCTAGTTAGAAAAAGTGCAGTGAAGGGAGACTACCCTTTTAAAAAAATCCGTCCTCTAGCTTTTGGAGAGTCTACTGGCACCGATCCCCACAACCCTGCCCCGTATTTTGCGGCAGAGATTGTTTTAGCGCTATAAATCTTTTTTATAGTGGCAATAGGTTTTGAACCAAGGTTTTTAATAAAGCTAGAACGGCTACCATAGTTTGCTCCATTGTTAGGGCCCTGCTGTCCACCATGTATGACCAGGATTGTTTTTTGTCAAATGATACCCCTAAATAGGGAAAAGTATCCACCACTTCCAATTTTAGTTTCCAATATAAAAATATGGAATTATTTTGGAGGGCGCTAATCCTGTCACTAGAACAAAAGATTTAGACTCATTTACTCTTAGATCCAGAGATATCATAAAACTCACATAGGCCTCTATAAGGCACTGTGATGCTACCCCAGTCCTTGCTATTAGAACCGCATAGTCTGCGCAGGCCAAAATCAGAAGTGTGAGAGGATGAAAAGAGGGGACGTCCAATGTGGAGCCTGTAAGCAAGGCTTCCACCTCATTTGTGTAGCTAGAAAATAAAAATGGGGCAAGGACACAGCCTTGTCTAACACCCCTCATAATCAAAGGTACGTGTGCATTCCCCATTCTTTCCATAATGCACTCGTGCCGTCGCCTGTGAATACATCTGGCGGATAAAGTTAATTTGTTGTACATCTATACCCATCTCTTCCATTATTTTCCACAATTTGCAATGGCTTACACAGTCAAACGCGGCCGTTAGGTCCATAAAGGCCATATAAGTCTGACCGCCCTTAGCTATGGTATATTTGGCGTGGGGAGGCTCAGATTCAGACACTGGTCTATCGCGCTTCTACCCCATTGGAAGCCGGACTGGGCTGGGATCAGAATGTTTTTGTCCCTCGCCCAATCTTCTAGCCTGTTTAACAAAATGCGTCCCATCAGTTCCGCAATGCTATCTAGAAGGCAGATGGGTCTGTAGTTCTGGGGTTTAGCTTTGTCTCCCTATTTAATAGATTAGCACTATTATGTTTGTTTTCCACGAGGGTAAAGGACCCCGCTTGGATATTACATTAAATACAATGGTTAAAATTGGAGCCCAGAGGTCTTGATGTTCTAAGAAAAAGTAATTAGGGACCCCATCTGGGCCTGGCGCTTTAGCACAACTGCACTTACCCAGGGCGATTCTTACTTTCTCCAAATTGAATGACAAATACTCCATTAAGGCTAGGGGAGCACTGGGTGCATCAATGCACAAGTTACTAACTTGTGTAACGATATATCTGTAAGAGACAGTAGTTAGTGACAGATTCCTTACCTTAGAATATCCCCAGGCATCAGGCTGGATCCGGAAAGTTTTTGCGTAGCAGTACCCTTGCGCGTCGGTAGGCGTCGTCGTGCGGCTCCGCGTCCGTCGTCGGCGTCGTGATCGCCGGGATGACGTCGCGGGCAGTACTTATACGCCGCCCCTGCACGCTGACGTCAGTTCTGTACACGACTTTCCGCGCCAGGAACGCAGAGCCATGCAAGAAGCTGACATAGGTGTCTGAAAAATACTAGGGCCCTGAAAGGGATGTCCTTAACCCTAGAAATCAGTTCGCAGAACGGGGAGGATGGGTGGGGCGGTAGGGAATCTGTCACTAACTACTGTCTCTTACAGATATATCGTTACACAAGTTAGTAACTTGTGCATCTGAAAGAGACACGTTAGTGACAGATTCCTTACCTTAGAATAGATACGTCAGCAATACCAACCCCGGTGGTGGGTCTGCGAACAAAAGATCAGACAAGGAAGTCCCGGAGGACAGAACGGCCAAAGAAGCCGTCCCTCCGGACCTGGCTGTCAAGGCAGTAATGCTTGGTAAACGTGTGCAGCGAGGCCCACGTAGCTGCCTGACATATATCCTGCAGCGGAACACCACGGCCTAAAGCCGTGGTAGCAGCCGTTGCCCTGGTGAAATGGGCACCCAGCCCAACAGGAGGCTCCTTCTTAGCTAAAGAATAGCAGGCTTTGATACACAAGGTGACCCAGCGGGAGATGGTTCTCTTGTGCACCGCTCGACCTTTTTTGGCGCCCACGTAGCCAACAAAGAGCTGGTCATCCGGTTGTGTGCGGTTGATATAAAAGGAAAGCACACGTTTTGGGTCCAGACGGTGGAGCCGCTCTTCCTCTCTGGAAGGATGCGGAGGCGGAAAGAAGGTGGGCAAAGTGATGGTCTGCCCAATGTGGAAGGCAGTAACCACCTTTGGCAAGAAGGACGGACGCGTCCTGAGAACAACCTTGTCTGGATGGACAGACAGAAAGGGAGGTTTGCATGATAGAGCCTGGAGCTCACTCACCCGCCGAGCGGAGGTGATAGCCACCAGAAAGGCTGTCTTCAAAGTAAGAAGACGAAGAGGACAATTATGTAGAGGCTCAAAGGGAGCACACATTAAAAAGGTAAGAACCAAGTTCAAGTCCCACTGAGGCATGACAAACGGAACAGGAGGAAAGAGGTGTGTAATGCCTTTTAGAAACCTGTTAACAGGGGACTTAAAAAGAGAGGGCTGATCAGGGAGCCTGAGGAATGCCGAGATCGCACAAAGATAGCCTTTGATGGTACCCAGGGCAGAACCCTGTTGGGCCAGAGAAAGAAGGAACAGAAGAACCTCTGAAAGAGGGGCAGAGAGGGGATTCACAGCCTCCTGACATAGGGTCCACGACCCCACCCCGCCTTGTTTGTTGCAGTACCACATGGCGGTGGTGTTGTCTGTGAACACCTGCACTACCTTCCCTTTGACAGAGGGAAGGAATGCCTTGAGTGCAAGTCGGATCGCCCGGAGCTCCAGAAGGTTGATATGGAGCCGGGACTCCGCCGGAGACCAGAGGCCTCTGATCTCCGCCTCTCCCATGTGACCGCCCCATCCCAGAAGGGACGCGTCCGTCACGACTGTGTGCTCTGGCTGGGGAAGGGAGAGGGATCTGCCCATGACCCATTGCCGGTTCGAGAGCCACCACTGCAACTGTATTGCAGTCCCCTCCGAGATCTGGACGTGATCGGACAGGTTGCCCTGGTGCTGCGCCCACTGGAACTTCAGGTCCCACTGCAGAGCCCGCATATGCCATCTGGCATGATCGACCAGCAAGATGCAGGAGGCCATGAGGCCCAGCAGCCTCAGGGTCATCCGTACCGAAACCCAGGATAGAGGCTGAAAGATCGGAATCATAGCCTGAATATCCCGGACTCGCCGTTCGGGAGGATAGGCCCGAAACTGCGTCGTGTCCAGAACTGCTCCGATGAAAAGGAGCTGTGGAGAAGGAATCAGGTGCGACTTCGGCACATTGATGGAGAACCCCAGCGAGTGCAGGAGTTCGGCCGTAGTCTGGAGGTTGGAGACGACTGCCTGGGACGAGCCCGCCTTCAGCAGCCAGTCGTCGAGGTAGGGGAAGACTGGAACCCCTGCCCGGCGCAGATGAGCTGCGACCACCGCCAACACTTTCGTGAACACCCGAGGGGCACTTGTGAGGCCAAAGGGGAGCACGGTGAACTGAAAATGCTCGCGGCCCACCATGAACCGCAGGTAACGCCGGTGGGCCGGCAGGATGGGGATGTGGAAATAAGCGTCCTGCAAGTCCAACGCTACCATCCAGTCTCCAGGGTCGAGGGCAGTCAAGACCTGAGCTAAGCATCTTGAACTTCTCCTTCCGGAGGAAGCGATTGACGTTCCGGAGGTCCAAGATAGGACGCATGTCCTCCTTGTCCTTTTTGGGCACCAGAAAGTAGTGGGAGTAGCAACCACGTCCTACTTCTGGGGTCGGAACATGCTCGATGGCCCTCTTGGCCAAGAGGGCCGTGACTTCCTTCTGCAGAAGCACCAAGTGATCCCCTGACATGCGGTGGAATTGAGGTGGCATGGCTGGGGGGTGGTCTCGAAGGGGAGGGAGTAGCCCTTCGGACAATGTCCAAGACCCACCTGTCCGAGGTGATGGCACGCCAGTGGTGAAGGTGATGGCGGACCCTGCCCCCCACTGGCGTGCTGTGCACCTGAAAAGAAGGACTAGGAGGGCTTGGAGGCTGCGGACGGGGCGGGGTTGGTGGCCTGACCCACACGCTGGTTGCCCGGCCGCGCGGGCCGGTGGCTGGGCAGCGGACGTGACTGGGCGCCCCTTCCGTGGCCACAAAAGGGGCGAAAAGCAGAGGTTAGCGGAGGGCGCACAGCAGAAAGGCCCAGGGACTTGGCAGTAGCCAGTGAGTCCTTAAAGCGCTCCAGCGCATGGTCTGCTTTGGAACCAAAAAGACCGACTCCATCAAAGGGCATGTCCATGAGTGTATTCTGGACATCACCCGAGAAACCAGTGGTCCTCAGCCAGGCTTGGCGCCGTAGCGCCACTGTCGTTGCAAGCGATCTGCCCAGCGAGTCGGCGGTATCAAGGCCACAACGGATGGTGTACTTCGCCGCATCCCTTCCTTCCGCAATGGCGCGGGAAAGCAGTGTCTGGACCTCCTCAGGACACTGGGGCAAAACGAGCGCCACCGAATCCCACAGAGAGTGGGAATATCGGCCCAAAAGGCAAGCGGTTTTGACTGACCGCAAGCCAGCACTGGAGGAAGAAAAGCTTTCTTCCCAAATTGGTCCAGGCGTTTGGATTCCCTATCCGGAGGGGCGGTAGGGAAGGCGGTTTGGGAGGCAGAGGCTTGGACAACCAAGCTCTCGGGGGTGGGATGTTGAGAGAGAAACAAGGGGTCGCCCGGAGCAGGGCGATGGCGTCGGGCCACGTTCCTATCCACAGGAGCCCCTGTGGCGGGCTTGGACCAGGTGCCCAAAAGAACGTCAGATAGTGCGTCATTGAACGGCAGCAATGGCTCCGAGGAGGTAACTGCCGGCTGAAGCACTTCCGTCAGGAGGTTAGTCCTGACAGCCACTGTAGGCAATTGGAGGTGTAAGGCTCCAGCTCCTCTACGCAAAACCGCTGCGAAATTTGCTCTCTCCTCCATAGCCACGGAAGGAGGAGACAGCATGCCAGTGTCTGGAGAAGTGTCCAGACCACTGGCATCCCCACGTTCCTCTGCCCAGTCCTCATCATACTCACACTGCTGTGTGAGAGGGTCTTCCGACCCCTCCCAGTTCTCCTGGTCCTCCTCCGATAGAAAATAAGGAGGAGGGGGGACGTCAGGGACCCAAGGTCTCAGTGGCGCCGGAGCCGGCGTCGGGCGACGCCGCGTCCGGAGAGAACGGGGGAACGACGCCGCCTGGAGCCCCAGGCGGCGTCAGGAACGGCACCGGGGACATCGGCGTCAGCGTAGTTAGGTCAACCGGCGTCGATGGAGGTTGCGGTATCACCGGAGACGGGTTCGAGGCCGGGAGCGAGGCTGGTGATACAGGCGGCGCCGGGACCGGAGTCGTCGTCGGCGCCGCCGGGGCAACCGGAACAGGGCCCGCGGGGCCCGAAGGCGCACCGCAGGGGCCTTGAGGCCCGAAGAGGCGGGCCATGGCCGACAGGAATTCCTGTATCTCGGCCGGAGTCGGACCCGAACCCGGGAAGGACGGGTAATGCGGGGGCGGCGCCACAGGCACATCCGGAGCCGCGGGGACGGTGCCGACAGGGGCCTCAGCCGAGCCGCGAGACCGGCGAGGCGAAGTCTTAGAGCGATGGTGCTTCTTAGACTTTTTGTGCTTCGACTTACCCGAAGAGTGCGAAGACTTGGACTCCTATGACGGCCGAGGACTCCGCGACCGACCCCTCGACCTCTCCCGTGACCGGGGCTTGGTGCGGCGCCGACTGCCGGACCTCGAGCAGCTTTCGAGACCGCTCTCGCAAAGCCTTCGGGTGTAAGGCCCGGCAGTCGGAGCACGACTTTGTGTCGTGGTCGCGGCCGAGACAGTAGAGACACTCTAAGTGTGGGTCTGTGATCGACATCATTCGACCACAGGCGCCGCATGGCTTGAAGCCGGGCATCCCTACCGACACCTCGGATTCTGGATATGACAAAGAAAAGACAGTGAAAAAATCACCAAAAAAGTAGTAAAAAAATGACTAGGGCACTGCTCTTCCCGGATCTGCGCTTACTGGCGCGGAAAAATAAGAACTGACGTCAGCGCGCAGGGGCGGCGTCTAAGTACTGCCCGCGACGTCATCCCGGCGATCACGACGCCGACGACGGAGCCGCACGACGCCACCTACCGACGCGCAAGGGTACTGCTACGCAAAAACTTTCCGGATCCAGCCTGACGCCTGGGGATGTTCTAAGGTAAGGAATCTGTCACTAACGTGTCTCTTTCAGATTCGGGGGTTCATCCATAGTTCCAAAGATCTGCTCGAAGTGGGTCACCCAAGCATCCTCACCCACATGATTATCCAGTGTGATCTCTATATTATATTTTTGAAAAAAGGAGCATTTATCACCTTCCAGAATTCTCTACTATTCTTAGAAGATGAAGCCTTTGCCAGATTTTCCCAGGCTTTTTCTTTCAGTTCCATTTCCCTATTTTTCCGGGCGAACTTATATGTCTTGTGTAGTGCCTTAATCAGGACCTGGTCTCTGGGTTGCGCTTTGAGAGCCGTGCACAGGTCTTTTGAGGATCTAGCACAGGCCTTGTCCAACCACTGATTTACTGAAGCCTCCTTAGGAGTTTTAAACCGGGTCAGGGAGAATTTAATTTCCCCAAGTAATGCCAAGAACATTGGGAGCAAAGAATCCGGACAAGCGTCGGGATCTAAGCACTTGAGGACCAAGTCCAACTTGCTAGATAAAATCTGTTGGACTGCTCTTTCTTTGTCAATGTTGTCCCATTTAAGTTGGTAACCATTCCGTCTAGCCAAAATTGGCTTTGGTACCTTTTCTGTGTGGGTATCATTAACACCGACCCCAGACAACACAAGTAAAAGCATTGCGCGATCCCTAAAGTTAGAGAATTTGTTTTTTTGTGTGGAAAATGTTTCCACGGAGGGGGGCAGAGGCTACTATGAAATCAATTGTAGACTCATACTCACTACAGGGAAAGGTTTTTTCAAAGCCTCCTGTATCAGGGTCTAACTTATTACACACTTCCAGATTCCTGATGGATAACATCAGTTTTAAGGTGTTTCCATATTCATAGTGAGTAAAATGGAACATGGTGCCATTCCATAGCTACTAATCCACAGACAATATCCATTGAATGCTTACATGGCTGGGGATTAAAATCACCTCCCCATAAACTGTTAAGATCCTTATTTGGCAATGCTCCAATGATTTTATTCATTTCTTTTTCCAGTGATTCTAACCCTGATGACACATTCCCACCAAAGTTATTATTGTAATAGTTTATCAGAAGCCAGACCTGATCGCTTTCCACTTCAAAAACTATAAAGTGGAAATAGGGCAATGGATTTTCAAGCTTTTTGATATTAATGGCCAATGTTTTTGATATTAAGGTTAGTAGGCATTCTTTAGCTCTACCCGACATGGATGGACTTGCTTCAGTTTGATACGATCGGTACCCATTTATATAAATACAGGGTGTATTGCCCACGTCTCCTGAAAACATAATATATCTTAAATAAGGCTCCCTGTTTTCCGTTTTTACTGATTTTTACAGATAAATACAGACAGAAAACAATTTATTTTCTTGTCTGTATTTTTAAGTGTGGATAAAAATGGAAATTGGGTGCTTTTAGATGATTCTAAATGCACAAGTTACTAACTTGTGTAACGATATATCTGTAAGAGACAGTAGTTAGTGACAGATTCCTTACCTTAGAATATCCCCAGGCGTCAGGCTGGATCCGGAAAGTTTTTTGCGTAGCAGTACCCTTGCGCGTCGGTAGGCGGCGTCGTGCGGCTCCGCGTCCGTCGTCGGCGTCGTGATCGCCGGGATGACGTCGCGGGCAGTACTTAGGCGCCGCCCCTGCGCGCTGACGTCAGTTCTGTACACGACTTTCCGCGCCAGGAACGCAGAGCCATGCAAGAAGCTGACACAGGTGTCTGAAAAATACTAGGGCCCTGAAAGGGATGTCCTTAACCCTAGAAATCAGTTCGCAGAACGGGGAGGATGGGTGGGCGGTAAGGAATCTGTCACTAACTACTGTCTCTTACAGATATATCGTTACACAAGTTAGTAACTTGTGCATATGAAAGAGACACGTTAGTGACAGATTCCTTACCTTAGAATAGATACCCCAAGCAATACCAACCCCGGTGGTGGGTCTGCGAACAAAGATCAGACAAGGAAGTCCTGGAGGACAGAACGGCCAAAGAAGCCGTCCCTCCGGACCTGACTGTCAAGGCAGTAATGCTTTGTAAACGTGTGCAGCGAGGCCCACGTAGCTGCCTGACAGATAACCGGCAGCGGAACACCGCGGCCTAAGGCCGTGGTAGCAGCCGTTGCCCTGGTGGAATGGGCACGCAGCCCAACAGGAGGCTCCTTCTTAGCCAAAGAATAGCAGGTCTTGATGCACAAGGTAACCCAGCGGGAGATGGTCCTGTTGTGCACCGCCCGACCTTTTGGCGCCCACGTAGCCAACAAAGAGCTGGTCATCCACCCGGAAGTGTTTTGTGCGGTTAATATAGAAGGAGAGCGCACGTTTTGGGTCCAGACGGTGGAGCCTCTCTTCCTCTCTGGAAGGATGCGGAGGCGGAAAGAAGGTGGGCAAAGTGATGGTCTGCCCAATGTGGAAAGCAGTAACCACCTTTGGCAAGAAGGACGGACGCGTCCGAAGAACAACCTTGTCTGGATGAACAGACAGAAAGGGAGGTTTGCAAGATAGAGCCTGGAGCTCACTCACCCACCGAGCGGAGGTGATGGCCACCAGAAAGGCTGTCTTTAGAGTCAGAAGATGAAGAGGACAGTTATGTAGAGGCTCAAAGGGAGCGCACATTAAAAAGGTAAGAACCAAGTTCAAGTCCCACTGAGGCATCACAAACGGAACAGGAGGGAAGAGGTGTGTAATGCCTTTTAAGAACCTGTTAACAACAGGGGACTTGAAAAGGGAGGGCTGATCAGGGAGCCTGAGGAAGGCCGAGATAGCACAAAGATAACCCTTGATGGTACCCAGGGCAGAACCCTGTTGTGCCAGAGAGAGAAGGAACAGAAGGACCTCAGAAAGAGGGGCAGAAAGGGGATTCACAGCCTTTGCTGTGCACCATGCCACAAATTTGTTCCACCTGCAGGCGTATACCACCTTAGTGGAGGGACGCCTGGCTGCCAGAATCACATCACAAACTTCGGGAGGCAAGTCGAAAGGAATCAACTGCCGCCGCTCAATCTCCACGCAAGCAGGTGTAGACTGGACAGGTTCGGGTGGAGGACCGTCCCCTGCTGCTGCGACAGAAGATCCTCCCGAAGAGGCAGACGGATCGGGGGATCTATGCTCATATTGAGTAGCTCGGGATACCAAACTCTTCGAGCCCAGTCCGGAGCCACAAGAATGACTTGGGCCCGGTCGTGCCGAATCTTCTTCAACACTCTGGGTAGAAGTGGTATAGGCGGAAAGGCGTACAACAGACCGCAACTCCACTCGTGACGGAGCGTCGCCGAGCGAGTGCCGCCTTGGAAATTCCAACGCGCAGAACTGATGACATTGCGCGTTCTCTTTGGTGGCGAATAGATCTAACCAAGGCTCTCCCCACTGTAGAAAGAGTCCTTGCGCCACTTCCGAGTGAAGACGCCATTCGTGATCCATCATGCACCTGCGGCTGAGTTCGTCCGCCCTGGCGTTCAGCGAACCTGCCAGGTGTTGAACCATCAGGAACATGCCCTGATGTTCCAGCCATGTCCAGAGGCGCAGAGCCTCCTGACAAAGGGTCCACGACCCCACCCCGCCTTGTTTGTTGCAGTACCACATGGCGGTGGTGTTGTCTGTGAACACCTGCACTACCTTCCCTTTGACAGAGGGAAGGAATGCCTTGAGTGCAAGTCGGATCGCCCGGAGCTCCAGAAGGTTGATATGGAGCCGGGACTCCGCCGGAGACCAGAGGCCTCTGATCTCCGCCTCTCCCATGTGACCGCCCCATCCCAGAAGGGACGCGTCCGTCACAACTGTGTGCTCTGGCTGGGGAAGGGAGAGGGATCTGCCCATGACCCATTGCCGGTTCGAGAGCCACCACTGCAACTTTTGCAGTCCCCTCCGAGATCTGGACGTGATCGGACAGGTTGCCCTGGTGCTGCGCCCACTGGAACTTCAGGTCCCACTGCAGAGCCCGCATATGCCATCTGGCATGATTGACCAGCAGGATGCAGGAGGCCATGAGGCCCAGCAGCCTCAGGGTCATCCGTACCGAAACCCAGGATAAAGGCTGAAAGATTGGAATCATAGCCTGAATATCCCGGACTCGCCGTTCGGGAGGATGGGCCCGAAACTGCGTCGTGTCCAGAACTGCTCCGATGAAAAGGAGCTGTGGAGAAGGAATCAGATGCGACTTCGGCACATTGATGGAGAACCCCAGCGAGTGCAGGAGTTCGGCCGTAGTCTGGAGGTGGGAGACGACTGCCAGGGACGAGCCCGCCTTCAGCAGCCAGTCGTCGAGGTAGGGGAAGACTGAAACCCCTGCCCGGCGCAGATGAGCTGCGACCACCGCCAACACTTTCGTGAACACCCGAGGGGCACTGGTAAGGCCAAAGGGGAGCACGGTGAACTGAAAATGCTCGGGGCCTACCGTGAACCGAAGGTAACGCCCGGTGGGCCGGCAGGACGGGGATGTGGAAATATGCGTCCTGCAAGTCCAACGCTACCAACCAGTCTCCAGGGTCGAGGGCAGTCAAGACCTGAGCTAGGGTGAGCATCTTGAACTTCTCCTTCCGGAGGAAGTGATTGACGTTCCGGAGGTCCAAGATAGGACGCATGTCCTCCTTGTCCTTTTGGGCACCAGGAAGTAGTGGGAGTAGCAACCACGCCCTACTTCTGGGGTCGGAACATGCTCGATGGCCCTCTTGGCCAAGAGGGCCGTGACTTCCTTCTGCAGAAGCACCAAGTGATCCCCTGACATGCGGTGGATTTGAGGTGGCATGGCTGGGGGTGGACTCGAAGGGGAGGGAGTAGCCCCTTCGGACAATGTCCAAGACCCACCTGTCCGAGGTGATGGTACGCCAGTGGGGAAGGTGATGGCGGACCCTGCCCCCTACTGGCGTGCTGTGCACCTGAAAGGAGGGACTAGGAGGGTTTGGAGGCCGCGGACGGGTTGGAGGTGGTGGCCTGACCCGCACGCTGGTTGCCCGATCCGCCACGGCGGAATCCACGTCCTCGGCCACGCGAAGACGCCTGCTGCGCGGGCCGGTGGCTGGGCTGCTGACGTGAAGGGCGCCCCTACCGTGGCCACGATAGGGGCGAAAAGCAGAAGTCAGCGGAGGGCGTGTAGCAGAAAGGCCCAGGGACTTTGCAGTAGCCCGTGAGTCCTTAAAGCGCTCCAACGCATGGTCTGCTTTGGACCCAAAAAGACCGACTCCATCAAAGGGCATGTCCATGAGAGTATTCTGGACATCCCCTGAAAAACCAGTGGTTCTCAGCCAGGCGTGGCGTCGTAGCGCCACCGTCGTTGCAATAGACCTGCCCAGCGAGTCGGCGGTATCAAGGCCACATCGAATTGTATATTTGGCCGCATCCCTTCCTTCCGCAATGGCGCGGGAAAGCAGTGTCTGGACCTCCTCAGAACACTGGGGCAAAACATCCGCCACCGAATCCCACAAGGAGTGGGTATATCGGCCCAAAAGGCAAGCGGTGTTGACAGACCGCAAGCCAGCACTGGAGGAAGAAAGACCCTTCTTCCCAAATTGATCCAGTCGTTTGGATTCCCTATCCGGAGGGGCGGTAGGGAAGGCGGTTTGGGAAGCGGAGGCTTGGACAACCAAGCTCTCAGGGGTGGGGTGGACAGAGAGAAACAGGGGGTCGCCCGGAGCTGGGCGATGGCGTCGGGACACGTTCCTATCCACAGGAGCCCCTGTGTTGGGCTTGGACCAGGCGCCCAAAGAACGTCAGTGAGGGCGTCGTTAAACGGCAGCACAGTCTCCGAAGAGGAGGCTGCCGGCTGAAGCACCTCTGTCAAGATATTAGTCTTGACCGCCACAGTAGGGAGTTGGAGACGTAAAGCCCCAGCCGCCCTACGCAACACCGTTGCAAAATTGGCTCCCTCCTCCGTAGCCACGGGAGGAGATAGCATGCCAGTGTCAGGGGAAGTATCTAGACCACTAGCATCCCCTAGACCCTCTGTCCAGTCCTCATCGTACTGACACTGTCGTGTCAGAGGGTCATCAGACCCCTCCCAGTCCTCCTGGTCCTCCTCAGGTTCAAAATAAGGGGGAGGAGGGACATTTGGGATCCAAGGTCCCATCGGCGCCGGAACCGGCGTCGAGCGACGTCGGTCCGGGTCCATGTCCGGAGCCGGAAGGAACTGGGGAACGACGCCGCTCGGAGCCCCAGGCGGCGTCGAGAACGGCACCGGAGACATCGGCGCCGGCGGAGGTGTCGTTAGGTCGACCGGCGTCGATGGGGGTTGTGGAGCCGGGATCGAGGCCGGGGCCGAAGCCGGAGCCGGGATCGAGGCTGGAGGCACAAGCGACGCCGGGACCGGAGCCGTCGGCGACGCCGGAGCAACCCCATCAGGGCCCGCGGGGCCCGAAGGCGCACCGGAGGGACCTTGAGGCCCGAAGAGGCGGGCCATGGCCGACAGGAATTCCTGCACTTTGGCCGGATCCGCCCCGAACCCGGGAAGGGCGGGTATGGCGGGGGCGACTCCACAGGCATGTCCGGGGCCGCGGGGCGGGGACGGTGCCGGGAGGGGCCTCAGCCGAGTCGCGAGACCGGCGAGGCGAAGTCCTAGAGCGATGATGCTTTTGGACTTTTTGTGTTTCGACTTACCGGACGAAGAAGACTTCGATGCCGACGACCGGTGTGGACTCCGCGATCGACCCCTGGACCTCTCACGCGACCGGGGCTTCCGCGGAGCCGAATGCCGGGCCTCGAGGAGCTTTCGAGACCGCTCTCGCAAAGCTTTCGGGTGGAGGGCCTGGCAGTCGGCACAAGACTCCGTGTCGTGGCCTCGGCCGAGGCAGAAGAGACACTCCCAATGCGGGTCGGTGACGGACATCATCCGAGCACAGGCGCCGCAACGTTTGAAACCGGGCATCCCTACGACACCTTGTTTGAAAAACAGTGAAAAATTCACCAAAAGTATGGTCAAAAAATGACCAGGGCACTGCTCTTCCCGGATCTGCGCTTGCTGGCGCGGAAAAGAAGAACTGACGTCAGCGCGCAGGGGCGGCGCCTAAGTACTGCCCGCGACGTCATCCCGGCGATCACGACGCCGACGACGGACGCGGAGCCGCACGACGCCGCCTACCGACGCGCAAGGGTACTGCTACGCAAAAACTTTCCGGATCCAGCCTGACGCCTGGGGATATTCTAAGGTAAGGAATCTGTCACTAACGTGTCTCTTTCAGATACACTTTGCCATGACTGCCAGGCCAATAACTGTGTGGATTGATAGGTAAGGGGGTTAAAAAAGAGGATTTTAGTAAAGAGGCTTGAACAGCAGCAGATATGTACAAGGCTGATACTGAAATATGCATATTTTCATATAAGTGCATTGATTTATCTTCTGCGGGTGTTCATATCACTGAAACCTGGCATGCATTCAAGCATGACTGCATATTTATTGGTTAAAATAAATGTGGAAATATACCAGTTTCAGCCTTATTTTTGTCACAAAACCCATAATAAATATGGATAAATACAGATAAAGATGACAAAAAATAAATATGGATAAATACAGTTGGAAATGTAAAAATAAAATAAAAAAAAATACCATAAAACCGGGAACCCTAATCTTGATACTGCCATATAGACAACCACTCAGCTCTACCCATCTTAGTACCAAAATCGCAACATTCCACAATGCAATTTGTACCCCTAGCTTCCATTCCCCTGTCAGAACCACCGGGCTATTGCTCCTCTTTTGTTTTTTGACTCCTTGACTTTGGTTAAGTTACAGTTTGAAACCTCCAAAAGTTAGTCAGTCGCAAGTCTCCAAGTCAGTCAGGGGGGCAAATTGATTCTCTACCCTCGTCCCTGGTAAGTGAAATCTACCAGGACCTCAGATAACAAGAGGGGTATGACGAGGAAGTCCGATAGGGGCTCTCACATATTCGGGATATGGTAGTAGAGTCGATCTATAAAAATAAGCCAGTGGGGACACAGTGATCTGGGTGCCAGGTAAAGAAATATTTGAGCAAACCCTTAAATTTCTTACCACGTCTTGGCCATTAAAATTAACAACTACGCAGTCTCCTGTTGCCTCTTTTGCAGAATGGCCCACCTATCCCACCCTCCTTGCCATAATAATATGCCTATCCAGACTGCCGCCCCTTAATGCATAATCTCTTCCATGGGTGGAAAACCAAAACAGGACTTTGACAATTAGCTGATCCGTCATCTCCCTTTGGTCCTCTCTCAGCGGTGGAACATTAACCAAGACAAGGACATAAGGTGAGGCTGCTGGGGGGAGATCTAATATTTGAGGCTGCTTTAGGCCTAGCCCTGCGACTCCCATTTCTGTACTAGCTATAGCTTCCCTTTCTCTTCTCCCCCTTTTTACGTGCGCCCCCAAATTAACCAGTATTCTTCGTGGCTGCGTTATATTGGCCTCTGCAACGCTGTTATTTAGAGATGCCAGGGGCAAGAGGGCGGGGGAAAGTGGTGGGGTGGATCAGGTAGATTCGGTAAGTCGGGCCCCTTATCCCCCTTGTGGTGTTCCCCTGGGCCCACAAAACTCGCCCTGGAACAGGGTATAATGTTGCATTTAAGGCTTTTTCACATATGATCCCCCCATTAGTGAGGCTCTCTAATTTTAATTCGATCCTCACCAGTCTATTTGTTAATAGCTGGAGCAGCGAAGAGGCCATCTGTTCTAATTTAGTGCACAAGTCCTCACTTAATGCAGTCAGGGAGGCTTTGTCCGGGAGCGACAGAACTGTGGGCTTTGGCTCAAGGGTGGTTTTAGTCAATCTCAGCGCTTTCAGAGTTTTTAATTTCGGTTTCCCACCGGGTCTTTTCTTCTTGACCACAGGCTCAATTAATGAATCTGAAGATGCAGGGGACCCATCTTCAGGCAGAGTACTCGAGGGGCAGTTGGTAATTGCACTTGGTCGCTCACTCCCATCCGTTACATACTGTACCTCAGAAATAGGGTTCGAACTGAGTCATACCTTTCCTGCCTTCAGCAGTCCATCCATCATCTCGAGTTTGCTTTGTTCACCCTAAGTTGGCAGGGTATGTCCAGACGTGGGTCCCTTGCACACTTTGCCACTGGATTCAAGCTAGCCTGGCTGACAAGGGGTGTTACCCAGAAACCGGTCCCAGGATGCTTGTTTCCGGTTCAGTGAGGTCCAGGCCTGGCTGTTCGGGCTGGACTGTTCCTATGAGGCACAGGGTCAAGACTGATTTGCATATGGTTGGGTCATAACTGCGGCGGCGAAGTGAGCTAAAGAATGATAATGGATTCAACCCAGATCTGTGACTGGGGGGTGAGTGTCTGAAAAGTTTCAGCACTCCGTCCATCATCTCCTTGCGTTTGCTTTGTTCCTCCAAAGAGAGGCGGTGCTGTTAGTTCAATTTCTTGTGAGAGGACATTCACAGCTCTTGACAGAAATGAGTCAAGCGTATTAAAAATTTCCCCCACTGCCTTTTGGGTTGTCACCTTACGCTTGCACCTTATGAATAATCACCATCTTGAAGGGTCCCAAGAGTAAACTCCCCCAACAAAACGGAGCATAGAGGGGGGGGGCCCAGACTCTTCCGAGCGTGGACGGGCCAGCGCAGCGGGACCGTGGCACACTTTTGTGCGCGATGTCAGATGAAGGGGATAATGGGAGCGTAAGCCAAAGGGAGGTGGGCCTACCCTGGCACTTCCTGGTGCTGGCAAATGCAGACAGGCAGGCTGTGCCCAGAGAAACTGTTGCTCCCAGGGACGCAAGGTCCCACCAGGGTGTTTGCAAGGTAAGGCTCAGGAATGCAGCACTGTGAGAGTTGGAACAGAACCTCAGGGGTATGAATCCTCTCCTCTGTTGTCCCGGATAAAAACTTTAGAGGGGTTACCCAGCCGAGCCTCATCCGGGCTATGACGTGCCCGTCTTGGCCCGGTATTCGCCCGGGCACGCCTTGCGCGCATCCCGTGCTGCTGGACGCCTCACTTAGCTTTATGGCGCCCGGCAGGCATGTCACGACCCCTCCTACGGGCCAGGAGAGCAGAGAAAGGCTGGTGTTGCAACTGTGGAGGCTCCCGCGCTGCGGGTCACCTCACTTGGCTTTATGGCGCTCTGGCGCCTGGCAGGCATGCTACGACCCCTCCTCCGGGCTGGGAGAGAAGAGAAAGGCTGGTGCGGCAACAGTGGAGGCTCCCGCGCTGCGCGACGCCGCACATGGCTTTATGGTGCTCCGGCGCCTGGCAGGCTCGTCACGACCCCTCCTCCGGGCCGGGAGAGAAGAGAAGGGCTGGTGCGTAAACGGTGGAGGCGCAACACAGAATTTCAGGTAGCACACTCCCCCGGCCCAATTCGGTGCTAGTAGGATGACTTGGTTCTGGTCTGATCTTCACAACTTGGAGCAGGAGAGACAGTGGTGGGAAAGCACACACAAGTCCCGAGCTCCTCTCTAGATAATGCATCTCAGAGAGAGCTGGAAACACCATCATGAAATATTGCTGACATTGCACATTCTCGGTGGTGACGAAAATAGCCAGGGTTCTTCCCATTGAAGGAAGACACTCTGTGCCACGTCTGGGTGCAACTGTCATTCGTGGTACGCTAAGAGTCGGTGGCGAAGTTTGAACACCCTTGCATTTAGCCTCCAGTCCAGCTACTCTAAGAAATGAAGAGCCTCCTGGCACAGCAGACCCTAAACACCACCACGTCCTGCTTGTTGCAGTACCAGGAAGGCCTTGAATGCCAAATGAATTGCCCTCAACTGCAACAAACGGCTGTTGAGTAGTCTCTGCCAGAGACCAGAGGCTTCTGATCTCCACCTCTCCCAGATGGCCTTCCACAACCCAGAAGTGATGCATCCGAAACACTGTCAAATCTGGGCTGGATAGGGAGAGGGGTTTGTCACTGACCCAATCACGATCCAGTAGCCACTACAGCTATAGCTTGAGGACCCACTGCAGAGGCCACATGAGCCATTTGGTATGTCTGCCCAGCAGGATGTAGGAGGCTACAATACCAGCAACCTCAGAGCCATCTTTACTGAGATCATGAACAGAGGCTGAAACATCAGGAGGAAGGCACAAAACCGTTCTGTATTCAGAATAGCTTGAAGAACAGAAGCATCTGCGAAAGAGCAAGTTGTGACTTTGGCATGTTGACAGTGAACTCTGATAGGTTAGGAGGTTTGCTGTCGTCAGGATGTGGTTGACGACGGCCTGGGGAAGCCAATTTCAGCAGCCAGTCATTGAGGTAAGGATAGATCTGTACCATGATCTCTGAAAGTGTGCGGTGACCACCACCATTGCTTTCATGAACACTCGAGAGGTACCTGTGAGGCCAAAAGAGAGCACTGCAAATTGAAAATGCACCAAGCCCACTGGGAACCGCATTTAGCACCTGTGGGCCTGCAGGACAGGGATATCGAAATAAATGTCCTACCAGGCCAATGAAACCATCCATCTCCGAGCCCCAGGGCAGACAGAACCTGGGCTTGCGTAAGCATCCTGAATTTGTCCTTACGCAAGAAGGTGAAGATCCACGATAAGACAAAGGCCTCCATTCATGGCCTAGACATTTTGAACTCCTGTCTCCTGAAGGTTGCCACCTGGATGAGCATCAATTCTTTGACATTAAAAGGAGATGAGACCAAGGTCATGCCCATGGGTAAGTACCCCCAGCTGTGGAGGCCACACCATTAGCCGGCTACTCTTGGATCCCCTCCAGTGCATGTCTCTAAGGTGAAGAACTTAGGTTTCCGGCTTGACGACAAACTTTTAATGAAAACCCAAATTTCTATGGTAGCCGCTACCTGTTTTGCAGTCCTAAATTGGCCCAAAAAAATAATCTGTATGCTTCTCTTTTCTGCTCAGGGTACTGTTATTCAGGCATTGATTGTGTCAAGGTTGGACTATGGCAAAATTCTTTACCCAACTTCACTCAAACGCCTACAGGTGGCTCAGAACACGTCTGCCAGACTGCTATTCAATCTCCCCAAACACGTCTCCACGTCCAGTCTCGTTCGTGACCTACACTGGCCCTCAGCGGAAAAAAATATACAGTTCAAGGCCGTATGCTTTTATACATAAAGCCATGTCCAAAGTAGGGCCCCACTATCTGCGATTGCTAGTGAAACACTACGGCCCCAGCAGCTCTCTTCGCTCCAGCAATCGGAACATTTGCAAGATCCTGAGAATTAAAAAAAAAAACATCTGGGCAGTCGCTCCTTCTCTTATCTGGGTCCCAAGTTGTGGAACACGTTGCCAGACTCGCTGAGATGTCAATCCCTTAGCGTCTTCCGAAAACTCTTATAAACATGGCTTTTTTTACTTTCTGCTTGATTTTGGCCAGGACACTTAATCTCATATGTCGAGCGCTGGGAATCCCTGTTGGTTAGCCACACGCTTAATAAAATTATATAATAATAATTCTTCTACAGCACAAGAAAATAGTAGGATTAACACCCAGTTCCTACTTTCAAACCCAGAACCCGCTCTATGGCCAAAAGGGCCTGCTGAAAGACAGACAGAATGTCTTCCATCAGATGCCTTGATTGGTGTAAAGGTGTGGCGAGGTAGAATGAAATGGTAGGGCATAGCCCTAATGGTCGATTTAGAGGACCCACTTGTCTGAAGTGAAGGCTAACCAACTCTGGAGGAAATAATGGATCCTTCCTCTGAAGGAATAGGGTGGCTATGCTGGCAAGGAAACACTAAAGCAGTTTTGCAGCTGAGGATGCTGTAGGAGCAGGGGGCTGAGTTGCACATTGTCCCTGCTGTCCTTGGTGTAGTTTTCATGAACTGCATCCTCGACCACAAATGAGCTGAAAGGCTTGCTGGGTTGTGAAGGGGTCTGGCATTGGCGAAAATTTAACTCAGACTGTAGCCATGGAAAGGACAAAGTTGTTGGACATACTGTCTGGTGGGTGCACTCAAGAAAGATGCTGTAGCCCTAGTCTCCTTAAACAGTTCCAGGGCCGAGTCCAAAGAGGCGCGAACCATCAAACAGCATGCCCATCAGGGATGCTTAGACATCCCCAGAGAAGCTACTAGACCACATCCAAATGTAACGTTGAAGAGCCACAATGGTGCCCATTTTTACAAAGCAGTTGGTCATGTTCAGGCCAGATCGTATTACAAATTTCGCTGTAGCTCAACCATTCTGGATAGCTTGCGTAATGGATACCCAAAGGTTGCCTGGAACAGCCGGTAAAACTTGTGTCACTGTGTCCCAAAGGGCATTTGAGTAGCTGTAGGGAACACAGCTGGCATTTACGGACCTCAGAGCAAGGCTCTTAAAGGACTAATTTTGCTTGCCAAATTTCTCCATCTCTTTTGATTCACTAACAGGTGGAGAAATAGGGAAGGCATTAGTATTTACTTTGCTTGTGGACGTCTATACTACCAAACTGTATGGCCTAGGATGCTGTGTAAGAAAGACTGGGTCACCCAGTGCAGGATGAGGACAATGAACAACCTGCCAGTTAACAGGCAGACCTGAACATGGTTTTGCACAAGTGGCCAAAAGAGGCCTTACAGAAAATTTACTGACATTTAGTAAGGCCCTCGTTAATTGAAAGTAAAGGTTCTGTAGGGGCCTAACCTGGCTGAAGTACTGCACTTATAACATTAGTTTTGTCCTCCATAGTTGGGAGCTGTAGGTTTGAGGATTCTGCTGCCCTCCACAAAACAACTGCAAAGTAGGGGCTTTCCTCCGTAGCAGGACCAGGGGGGTGTGGGGAGGGTGTGTGGAAAACAAGGCCGGTATCTGGAGAAGCATCTTGGAGTTCCTAATACCAGTTATCCTCATCATTTTGTGGGATATATTCATCCCCTTCATCAGAATTGTAAATTGTCTGAGTCAGTACCAAAAGGATTGTACTCTACCATGTGTAAGGGCAAACTGTCAGAAAATCGAAAGGATTTCCTGATCGCTGCGTGCTGGTATGAATCGGGTGTAGCCTCGGTCAAGGACGTGGAGGATTCTGGTCAGAGTGGGTTAGAACAATGGGCTGAAAATCTGCCAAGGCATTCACTACACTGTGAAGGGGACCAGTGCAGGGGGTGGCGCCGGAACCGAAGTAGTTATTGGAAGAGATGCAGAACCAGATGCAGTTTCAAGGAGAACAGACGGTGCCAGGGATGACCTATTGGTGGAAGTCTGACTGTCAGCCTCTGAGGATCCTTGGGGCCGAAAAACGTGCTAGAGGGAACCGTTAAGTGCTGAAAATGCACATGGCATCTCAAAAAGCCTATCTAGTTGCTGAAACGTCACCAATGGACTCGTTAACTCTGGGTGCACCGGGACTAGACTCAGAATCATCTGCGACAGAGATCATGATGGAGCCCAGGGGGCACGGTGACACCCTTGCGCCCTCTCGGGTCAGAGAGTGACAGGAAGGGACATATCCTGCTTTGTTTTGCAGAATTTATATATCTATTACTACCCCCAAGTGCAGCGCTGAAGCGTTTTCCCTCATAGGTAGCATGCTGCACCCTGTTGGTTGTGTGGTTGGAAGGATGTTGTCTTTGTTTTGATCCTATGTGGAAAGTGTTTCCATGTCGTGCGTGATGACCACTGTAGTGCGGTTTTTGTGTTATGAGATTCAGTGGGAAGCAGTGTGGTAGATTAAGTGTGAGAGACAGAAGGACAAGTTACTTACCTTCTGTAATGCCTTATCTGGTAGAGACACAGTTGTCCAATCTGAGATTTTGTGTGTAGTTCTGGTCTTGAGCTGGCATGGGTGGAAGGAGGAAGAAGTGGAGAGATCTGCTGGGGTGGGCATTTTCATCATCCCATATCGGAGTGTCTTTGTGAGATGTAAAGAAGCGGTCAGATTGTATAGATATTGGGATCTACAGTGGTGGACTATATCAAAGTTCTCTAAATTGCCTAGCAATGTGTGACAGATCTCTTCAGTTATTCCAGCATGTTTATTTAGTGATGAACTGCCCTAATGGCAAGGGTATGTCCAGATGTGCGTCCCATGCTCACAGTATCACTGGAAAAAAGCTACACATGACTAACCGGAATCGGAGCGAAACTGGTCTTGGGTTGCTTGCGTTCTGGTTCAGGGAGGGCCTAGCTTGGAAGTTCAGGCTGGGCAGTTCCTACTGGAACTGGGTCAGGACTGATTTTCATACAAATGGGTTTAAACTGAAATGGCATGGTTGGCAAAAAATAATAGGCTTGAGTGCTACTCCAAGAGACTGCCAGTGGTTGTACAAATTGCAAGCGTTCCTCCCATCACGTTTTGTGTGATGGATATTTATACCAGACAGCAATGAGACTAGCCTAACCAGACACTAAACGGTGCATTCAAGGTTAATAAATGCACAGTGGGTGATTATGGGAAAAGCTTGCTAAAAACCATTGCAGTGAAAGTTGGGTTATAAAGGATGCAGGGGCTGCATTAACAAATGACCTGAGGTAAAAAGACTCACAGGAAAGGTGAACTAGCTCAGATGATTCCCCAAACAAACAAGTGAATCTGAAAGGCAAGCCCAAATGTGTACCATCCTTGAAAAACAACCACTGTTACAGCACAACCCAACACCACCTGTCTGTGCCTAAAAGTAGATTACATTCCTCAGTATAAGGTTAATGTGTTGGTGGTCTAGAATGATGGTACATTCAGAGGTATGCAGTTCCTAAGGTAAGGGAGAGGTCGGAGGTACCTGATGTATCAAGTCAGGGGATCTGATCCATCAGGAGCAAGGGCCCTCACACACCCCCAAGGGGTGTCATGCTTTATCATCGGGCACCTCCTCAGTAGGCCGGCACTGCAATGCCAAACAGGTCCCACAGGGGGGGGCTCTTTGCCGGAGTTCTTTTGATGCTGCCGACGTGAAGTGTGAGGTGCTGTGTAAAAGTGCTGCAAGTGAGTAGACTGGTGTATGGTGCATCTAATAATAACTAGAGGTAATCCAAAAGATTAATTTTTAATGTGTGGATCCCTCTGTTATGATAAAAGAAGGTGGTGGCCAAAGGTGGATATAATGGTCATGTTTCTTACTATTAGTGTGTCAGAAGGGATCGTGACAATTCTTCAGGACCATGAAAAGTGAAAGCTGGACTACTCAAGGGTAGGCCGGTCAGAAGTACAGTTGTTCTCTAAAGCTGTACCTTACCCCAGCTGCAAATTGTATATATTATACCTTTAGACAATCAGTATGTGAATCGACCTGGAGGAAACAAAAGAGATCGCATCAAGTGGCAGATTTGTGTCAATGTATATAAGTTAGCATGCAGTGAGCAAATCGATCTACAGGCTGAGGATAATGCCTCGTGAAGGTACATGCTATTAAGTAGGCGCGTCAGGCGGCGAGCCAAACAAACGAAATCTCGTGCCAGTTCCCAAGCGTAATGTGATGCAGGATTCCCACTTTCACTACTGACAGGGATGTAGCGAACTATATATATATGCATGATATGGGGCTTGGAGATCAAGGATGAGGCATCATGTAAGAGGGCGATCCTACTTGTTAGAGGGGGATTGAGGCCTAGGGTTTTGGTGATCAAGACCAATACCTCACTCCTGTTTTCTGCAGCGGTGCTGTCCCATACAAAGTGGACAACGTTGCTGTACGGGTCATGACACCTCCAGCAGGAAGATTCTCATGTCATGTGGGCTCTAAAAAGTTTCACCTAGGACCAATGTCAATGGTGTTGTATTTTATAGTACCTGAATTGAAGAAGGGCTTCACAGAGGGTTTTGTCATGCATTGCCATGATATGGAGCCAGTCATCAGCCTCAAATTCCACACCCAATTCTGCCGAACACCATTGGTGTAAAGAAAGAGCCGTCGGTTTTGGGGAAAGGGCCTTGTCAGTGTGGAGTAATGACCGGAGCCCCTGTGGCCCATCCACTGCACGAGGTATTGTAGGATATCGTTAGTGTCAAGAGCATAGGGTCCCTTCCCCAAAATGGATAAGAGCTGTGGGTCAGCTGCGTGTAATGCCAGCGCTGGGAGGGGGCAGATCATATTTTTGTGCAAGTTTTGGAAAGGGGAGCAGGTTTACGTCTTGCAGCAAATTGTCCAGACCACATATCCCCTGGGTTAGCTAGTAGGACCATTCTATTTCAGTGTCCGCCACCCGCATCTGTGCATTTCTCTATGCAGGTGTCCCGGAATGCATCTAGGCCGATTGGTCCATTAACGAGTGTGCCCTATTCCATGCATGTTGAGTGGCAATAAGAACAGGATGTAGTAAATGACAAGTAGGAGAAAGATCAATCTAGAGGAGTGTGATCTTGGAAGCAGAATAGAGGAGGTAGCTCTCCAGTTTCTTCCCTATCAGCATCTCCTTACGTGTTTTGAACAAGTACATTATGTGCGCCAATTGGGACGCTAACCAGTATGATTCAGTATGGGAGAGGTGGAGTAAAAGTTTGGATGTTTTTAATCGGGGCTTTCTATCCACCCAGACGAAGTGCCAAATGAGTCAGTAAATCTCTTTAAGTGTGGAAGTCAGTATTTTGAGGAGCAGCATACTAAAGAGAAACAGGAAGTGTGGCAGGATGGTCATTTTTACAATCTGGATTCTCTCCCACATGAATTGCAATTTTGACCAGACACAATTTGTTTTTAACTTTGCCCACAACAGGAGTTATATTGTCTCAAACCATATTAGTTAAACCGGGGTTGAGGAAAATACCTAGATACTGGAGGTGGGAAGTGAGCCTCTGGAAAGATGATGCGCCTAAGGAGGACCTGGCGACAGATGCTGTCATAGGCACTGCCTTGCATTTGGACTATTTACTTTGCAGTCGGAGAACTGTGCAAAGGAGTCGGTCATTTCCATCAAAGCTGGTACTGATGTTGAGGAGTCTGAGAGCTTAAGCAAAATATCGTTGGCATAGTACATAGCTTTGTGTTCCCCTACAGCAGTGCAAATGCCATGCATTACAGGGGTCGCTTGAATGGCCACTGCTAATGGCTCTAAAGCCAGTAGAAACATCAGTGGAGTAACAGTATCACCTGTGGTACGGAGCTCCAGAGGCCCCCATCCGGCACTGTGCATGGGCGTCAGGCCCCCGGCCTGGGAGCTCCTGACTGGATCCAGACATGGAGGTCCCCCTCAAGTTTTGTCAGAGCTCCAACAGGATAATATGGAGTCTGGATTCCACCAGAGACCAAAGTCCTACAATCTCCACCCTCTCCCAGATGACCGCCACATCCTAGGAGTGATGCAACTGTCACCACTGTGAGATTTGGTTGGGGAAGGGAAATGGGTCTGGCGATGACCCAATCACGATTCATAAGCCACCACTGCATGTCCTTCACAGTTCTCTCCGAGATCTGGACCATGACTGAGAATTCCCCTGATGCTGCACACACTGGAACTTCAGGTCCCACTGCAGAGGCCGCATTTGCCAATGGGCATGTGTCACACTCAGAATGCAGGAGAGCACGAGGCCTGTAAGAAAGTGCCCTCTTTTTCCATGGTTGCCCCCACTTTTTGCTAAACTGCTGATGTGCTTTGACTGAGTGTGCCCTGGGTTCCTGCCAACCAGGTACCCAAGGCCTATTTTCTTCCCCTAAACTGGATTTAAAACAAAACCCAATTGGCACTCTTTGGCCACAGGTCAGCCCCTTGTAAATGGTACCACAGGTTCCAAGGGCGCTGTGGCCAGGTAAGGCCTCTAAGGCTGCAGCACTTATTGTGCCACCCTTAGAGGCCCTGTGTTCTCTCTCGTTCTCTCTCGTTCTCTCTCTCTCGTTCTCTCTCGTTCTCTCTCTCTCGTTCTCTCTTGTTCTCTCTCGTTCGTGTTCGTTCTCTCTCTCTCTCTCTCTCTCTCTCCCCTCTCCTCTCCTCTCCTCTCCTCCCCCCCTCCTCTCCTCTCCCCCTTTGCAGGCTGCTTGTTTTGGTGCAAAACAAAGTGAAGAGTCGACATGGCACACATCCCTGTGTGCCATGCCTACAACCCACTGCCCTGGCATAGGTCAGCCACCCCTCTAGCTGGGTGCACTATACCAGTGGTGAGGGTACAGGTGCATGAGCCCTGTACCCCTACAGTGTCTAAGCCAATTCTTAGACATTGTAAGTGCAGTAATGCCATTAAGAGTATATGGTGCTGGGAGTTTGTCAATACGAACTCCACAGTACCATAATGGCTTTACTGAAAAATGGGAAATTTGATATCAAATTTCTCAGCACATGAAACCCACACTGATGCCAGTGTGGGATTTAATGAAAAATGCACACAGAGGGCATCTTAGAGATGTCCCCTGAAAAACGACCTAACACTAGTGTCTAGACTGAGAGTCTGCTTGCCAACTGCCACCACCAGACATGTTTCTGGACACCTGTGTCGAGAGCCTGCTGCTCTCGGGGGTCTGAAACAATGCACATCCTGGGATGAGGTGCCAAGCCTACTCCCCCAGGATGGGCAGGGTCCACGAACGGGAAGCTTCAAAGGCTTGCCGCCTTTGTGAGCTTCCCCAGGCCTTTTGCTGCTTCCAGCAACTGGCCCCCACCGGTTCTGACACCCACTTTGGGCGGGAGAATCGGCGGGAAAACCAAGTGAGGAAGGGAGGTGTGCCCACCTTTGCCAACCCCACCCCTCAGGTGGGGGAGGCGAGGTGAAGCACAACTCTTAGTCCCTGCCATCTTGTAGATGGGGGGACACAGCCAACCAGAGAGGCATTTACCCCCTCCCACTGGAGGGTGGCATAATAGGGGGTGTACCCACCCCATGGAAGGGACCCATTGGTCCCAACCTTTATCTACCTGTAACCCCTAAATCTAGTATTTAGGGGCAACCCTGAACCTAGTCTCCTCAGACAAGAACTGACTAAAAAGAAAAGAAGAAGGACCGAAGAAGCTGTGCTAAAGCTAAGAAGGAGGACGCCCACTGAGTGGGCCCCAGCCCTACCGGCCTGTCCCCATCTCAAACCTGCAGAAGCTAAATCCCGGTGTGTCCTGCAGCCAGCAACCTCAAGAACCCCGAGGACCTGCCCTGCCTTCCACAGAAAAGACTGTCTCCCGTGAGCACCGGATTTGCACCAGTAATTTCCACTGTATTGAAAGCATTTACAAACCTGTAACCAAGTCATTTTCATTCAGCTTGCTTGTATTGTTCAACCTGCCTTGAAATTTATCATATACACTTACCTGTGCCATGCTTGCTTGGTTCTAGGAAATAAATACAACTAAATAATACTTTTATACAAATCATATTGGTCTGAGTTCAGTCTTTGAGTGTGAGCCATCATTTGCTGATTGAGTGTGTACAACAAATGCTCAACAGTACCCTCTGATAGAGCCTTACTGCTCGCGCACACTACCACAAATAGAGAGTAAGGTGCTATCTACTTTTACCTCTACCTATCTTTGGGGTTCCACTGGACTCTGTGCACACTATACCTCATTTTGGTATGGTATATACAGAGCCAGCTTTCTAAAAGGTCCAGCAACCTCGGTGTCTGGTTCCCCACGAAATCTAGGATAGAGGTTGAAACATCGGTATCATAGCCTGAATATCCTGGACTTGCGGTTCGGGAGGATAGGCCTGAAACTGCATTGTGTCCAGAACAGCTCAGATGAAAGGGAGCATCTGAGAGGGAGTCAGGTGTGACTTTGGCACGTTGATAGTGAACCCCAGCGAATGCAGAATGTCCGCCGTAGTCTGGAGGTGGGATACGACAGCCTGGTGAGAGCCCGCCTTCAACAGCCAGTCATGGAGACAGGAGGAGACTGTCACCCCTGATCCCCACAGATGAGCTGCAACCACCACCATCACCTTGGTGAACAGCCAAGGGGTGATGGTAAGGCCGAAGGGGAGCACAGAGAACAGAAAGTGCTTGTGGCCCACAGTGAACCACAGGTAACGCCTGTGGGCAGGCAGGACGGGAATATGGAAATATGAGTCCTGCAAGTCTAACGCTACCATCCAGTCTCCTGGGTCCAGGGCAGATAGGACTTGAGCAAGAGTGAGCATTTTGAACTTCTCCTGCTTGAGGAAGAAGTTGAGAGAGAGCGCAGGTCGAGGATAGGACAAAGACCTATGTCCTTCTTGGGCATCAGAAAGTAGCAGGAATAACAACCATGAGCAACTTCTGGCATCGGCACACTGTCTATGGTTCCTTTGGTCAAAGGAGCAGTCACTTCCTGGTGGGGAAAAGATAGGTGGAACTCGTCAGCCTATCACGCGTAGGTGGCATGGATGGAGGGTTAGTCTTGAAGGGGAGGGAGTAGCCCCCTCGGACAATCTGCAAAATCCATCTTTCTGATGTTATGGGCTGCCAGTGGCGCAGTGATGGCGAATCCTGCCATCCACTGGGTACCCATGATGGTAAATAGACTGGGAGGGTTTGAAGGTAGGGGCTGCCAGGGGAGGGGCGGTTTCAAGGGGTTTGAGGGAGAGGACTGACCCGACCGCTGGCCACAGGACCCTCGGGGTGGTACGTACCACATCCATGGCCATGCAGAGGCTGGACAGCTTGCTCACCGCTGTGGCTGGCATGGTTAGGGTGCAGCTGTACGCCCCTTCCGTGGCCACGAAAGGAGTGAAAGGCGGATTGACGGTGACAAGGGGCCATGGAAAAGGCCCAAGGACCTTGCTGTAGGCCTGCTGCCCTTAAAGCGCTCCAGCGCCAAATCCGCCTTGTCTCCAAAGAGAAAGGAGCCATCAAAGTGCATATCTATGAGTGATGCCTGTACATCCCCAGAAAAGCAATTAGTTTTCAACCAGGCGTGGTGTCCCAGTGCCACTCTCGACAAAACCGCTCAGCCTAGTGAGTTGGTGTGGTCTAGTCCACATCAAATGGTGAACTTAGCTGCATCCCTCCTGTCGGCAACAGCCTGGGAGGGCACAGCCCGGGCATTCTCCAGGACCGTTGGCAGCACCTATGCTACCATATCCCGCAGGGCGTGGAACTGCAGCCCAAAAGGCATGCAGTGTTCAAGGACCACAAAGCCAGGCTAGTGGAAGAAAACATTTTCTTGCCTAAATTGTCCAACTTCATGGATTCTCGATCCGGTGGAGCGGTTGGGAGTGCGCCAGGATTTACATGTGAACTGGAGGCTTGGACCACCAAGCTCTCCGGGGCAAGGTGTTCCGTGAGGAATTTGGGGCCCCCTAGAATGGGGTGGTGGGCAATTGCCCTGTTCACAGGAGCCCTTGTGTTGGGCTTAGATCAGGACCCAATCAGGACATCAGTAAGTGCTTCACTGAATGGGAGAAACGGTTCGGTAGGGGAAACTGTCGGTTGAAGCCCTTCCGTCAAGACATTAGTCTTAACTGCCACCGAAAGCAAAGTATGGGTTAGACCTCTGCTGCCCTCTGCACCACCATAGAGGATGAAGCTCCCTCCTCTGTATTCACGGTAGGGGGAGAAAGCATGCAGGCATCTGGAGAACTATCCAGCCCACATGCTTCACCCAGATCCTCACACCAGTGCAAAGATTCATAAGGCTGGTATTCGTCAGGGTTCAGCTACCCCTCTCATTCTTCCCGAGCCCTAATCCATAGGAATAGGGTTCAGGCTCTGGCCTGGAAGGCATGGCTCCAGTCGGCGCTGGAGGCTGGCGACTCCCCTCTGGCTATGTGCTGGAGTCAGGGATGTAAATGGGGATGGCACTGGAAGCGTCGGCCTCGGGCCCAGCGCCAGGGAAGGTCGACATCACCTGATCGGCACAGATCCATCTTTGGATCCATGGGGCCCGACTGGCTCCGGAGCCACCGGCGTGAATCCAGTAGGAGCCCCTCCTGAACCCCCATGGGCCCGAAGGTGCGCCAGAGGAAATGAGATGCTCAAATATGAAACGCATAGCCTCATAAAACTTTTGAAGCTGAACGGGTTTCGCTACGGCTCCCGGAACACGGGGAAGCACAGAGCTGGCCCAGGAACTGGCTCAACTAAGGAGCCAGGCCATGAGTGACGCCCCTCGTCTTGTCGACTGACGGACAAGGTGAAGTCGAAGAACGCTGCCCCTTTCTTCTTTTTGTGGAACCAAGACTTACCCGAATGGCTCAATGACCAGGAATGCGACTACAACCTCCGACTCTGCGACCGCACCCCGGACCTTCTACTAGACCGTGACATCTAGTGTCGCTCGTCGAGCCACCAGAAACTTGAGGAATCGCTCCCTCAAGGCCTTCAGATGCATGGGATGGCAGTCGGGACAGGCCTCTGGGTCATGGTCTTTTTCAAGGCACCAGAGGCAAATAAGGTGTGGGTCCGTCACCGACATCTGTCAGTGAGAAGCGCCATAGGGCTTGAAGCCAGCCTTCTTAGATGGCATTTCTGCCAGACTTTGACAAAACGTCAAAAAAAGCGTAGTCAAAACGCAACTAAGACTTGCTCTTTCCAGATCTGAGCTAACTGGTGCGGAAAGTAAACAATTGATGTCAGAGTGCTTAGGTGGCGCCTTTATAGGCACCGCAAACTTCACTTTCGGCACAAACTAAGCCAACATCGCCCCCTAAGGCACGCAAGGGTATTGCTCACAAAAATAATTCTGGATCCAGTCTTACGCCTGGGGATAATTCGAAGGTAGGGAATCTGTGGCTAGAATTCTCTATCAGATATATAGTAATAGAGGGTATTCAACTTTTACTTCGTCCGGATACATCTACCTGCAGATTATCCACCATCAGAAGGAGTCCCAAAGCAATAACCCCTGTTTTTACATGACCCCAGACAGACTTAATAGCGGTTTGCCGATTCACCGAAAGCTCAATGTGGATACATTTTTAAAGTACAGACCACAGTATTATCAATTACTAGGTAAGCACTTGCTCTAATATTTTAGCCTCTCTAGCTCACTGTTGCCTTGCCCATAATCCCTTCCTCAATATTGGTTTGTTTAACCACTTCAAATTGGAATAACCCTTCCCTTGCATAACTAACTTAATTAATGGGTGTCCCTCCTTTCAGGACTTATGTGGTCTACACTTTGTACTACTATGCAATCTATCTCAAGTGCAATGACCGGCTCACAGTCTATATAATTACTGGATAGAAGGTCTTGTTTTCTCAGTAAATTCTACTCTTACGGGCTCTAGCCCATTCACGGCCAAAAATCTAATGCTCCTGTAATATACTTCTTTTCTATATGTTGAGCACCATTTGTTTTTCACACTTAAATAGATTACATGTAGTATTTTTACTATTTTGCACAGATTTGTAGCGGGGAGTACTTGATACTTAAATCCCTAATAACCTTGCACATTGACCTTTGTTACCAAATTGTTAACATGTTTGGTAATTTTGTTCTTCCTTTTATTTTCCTTCCATACTAGTCTGTGACTTATTTTTTTCACATTTTTGTATTTCGCATATTATTGGTCAATTATACATTGGTTTCTGACCATTTAATCAATACAGCCTTGAGAGAGCCCCATGCCTGTGCACCACCTAAGGGGCAAAAACACCTGTTGGCCGAAACCTTGTATACTTTTCTGAGGCTGAAATATTCCTCAAATTACAATCAATATCTCAATAAATACTCAAACATTTGTATACTGTCAATTGCTTGAAATGTACCTTATGTGAACAAGAACCTTATTACTTTTACCATTGCCTCCCTATCTTCTTTACTTGATCTGTCCTAGTGGTAATAGGTGTACTGCCCACAAAGTAGTGTTAGGCAAACAAAACTACAGAGCGAGCCACTTAAGGGCAATACAATCTGCGTGGTACAATCCCTTCTCCTAATCGTGTCTATTTTTTGATTCCTTGTCAGGATGAGCAGTAAAGTGAGGACATTAGGGTCCCACTTGCTCATTAATAGCTGCATGACAAGATTTTATAGAATCGGCTGCAGTGTGAGAAATTATGGGTTTCCCATAGATAGCATGTGATGCTGAGCTATTGGGTGGCTCTCAGGTGTAGTAGGCCATGGTATAGACCAGACCGTTATGAGGGTCTAAGTCAGGTCAACATGAAACGGAAGCAAGGGTTCAGATGTTGATGGCCCAATCTGTAGAATTTCAAGTCAACAAGTTTGCCTTTGTCTCCATCGTGGGCAATTCCAAGCTGAAGACCGAAGGTGCATTACACGCAACCACTGAACAGGCACATTTCTTAGTAAGTGGCCAAATGGGTGAAATCAATTCTGTTTCAGGTTTAGTGTCCAAGCCACAAACATTTTGAAACTTGATATTTAGGTACGCTTTCCTGTTCTAGGTTTAAACCTAATAATAGATAAAACCCCACCTAAAGGAAACAGCTCTTATCAATGTAAATATATAATTGATAAACCTATGCATGTCCAGAAACCAAAATACAATTCACAGAAAAGAAACAGAGAGAAAGTGTTCAGTTTTATTTTCTCCTGAAGGGGCCCACATAATGAGACACTATCATACAGAGAAGCAGCAAGAAAAATTGGTCTACGATTAGTCTGCTTGCATTTTGTAGTTTTGGGATGTCACTAAAATGTTGCTAATTTTTCTTTTAGTTTTTTCCAGTTTTGTGTGCTTGGAATAACATGCAGAGTTTAGAAGCATGTTTTCAGGTCTGATCTAATTGTCATTTATGCTGCAGGGAAGCTAGGAGAAATAAAATAATGTCTGATCTTTGGATAGTGTTCAATTCATCACTGATTAGTGAAATGGCTGACTCAGGAACCTTGGACAATATGTATATTTTCCCATAGACATTGAATGGGTAAAGCCCTTTGATACATCAGGACCCTTTGCTCACAAGTCAGAAGAAATGCGTTACTTACCTGTAACTGCAGTTATCCAGTATTGGTATCTTTCATAGATTCACATGCATGAATCTTTCCCCGTGTCGGGATGGGAGTCCCCGGTACATAAATAAAGTAATGTCTCATAAGACATAGAGAGTAATAGGCCTAAGGCCTCACATTAGTAACATATCCAGGTCTTTTTGTAAAAAGGACCAAACTCTAGAGAACAACCAATCAGCTGTCACCACCCTCTGGAACCTTCCTGGAAGGAGCTCTAGTCCCTCAGATTTTCGTAAGCACAGTGCTATATAGAGGTACAACTGAGAGTACTAGGTGAGCCCTTCCAAGGGAGGCGGGTGGGTTGCATGTGAATCTATGAAAGATACCAATACTGGATAACTGCAGTTACAGGTAAGTAACGCATTTCTTATCCAGTATTAGGGTATCTTTCATAGATTCACATGCCTGAATCAGAATAAAAAGCAATGATGAGCACATTTCCTTTTGTAAAGAATGCAAAAGTTATAGAAATAACAGAGAAATGTGCGTCTAGAGAGAGATAGAGGTTGGTGGGAAGGAAGGAAGGCTCACCTTTATTGAAATAGATGACGCAGCACCGCCTGTCCCACCGCAGCATCCTTCATTAGCTCTGAATCCAAGCAGTAATGCTTGGTAAATGTATGCGGCGTCTTCCATGTTGCCGCTCTGCAAATGTCAGTTATAGGCACGACCGCAAACAATGCCATAGAAGTAGAAACTACCCTAGTGGAATGGGCACGAATTCTTGATTGTAAAGGTTGACCAGCTTGTTGGTGACAGAAGACAATAGCACCAGAAATGCATCTAGAAATACTTTGTTTTGTAATGGAAAAACCTTTCCTAGGTAGACTGTAAGCCACGAAAAGTTGGTTGGACTTGCGGAAAGCTTTTGTCCTGTCAAGGTAGAATTTAAGGCAGCGTTTCAAATCCAGTGAATGTAGGGCTCTTTCCGCTGCTGTTTGAGGATTTGGAAAGAAGGTCTTTAGGACAATAGGTTCGTTAAGGTGGAAGTCCGACGGGACATTGGGTATAAACTTCGGATTAGTCCGCAGAATTACCCTATCATTCTTGAATTGAAGGAATGGGTCTTGTATTGTGAATGCGTGAAGCTCACTGACTCGTCTTGCGGATACAAGGGCCAGAAGAAGTGCAGTCTTCCAGGAGAGGAACTTGAGGTCAGCTCTGTGTATCGGCTCAAAAGGATGTCTCATAAGTTGAGCAAGGACTGTGTTGATCTGCCATGTTGGAGGCGGAGACTTTACAGGAGGGAAAGTCCGAAATAGACCTTTGAGAAATTGTTTTATCAGTCTATTTGACCAAAGAGAAGGTCCTGTAGAAGATCTCCTAAAACGGGAAATTGCTGCCAGGTGAACTTTGATGGAAGCGTGAGCGAGGCCTGAAGTTGCTAGATGGAGAAGGTATGGTAAAATTTCTTCCGGAGAGGATGTGAGAGGATGCACCTTAGCCGATCTACACCAGATACAGAATCTTTTCCATTTGAAAGAATAAGTTCTATTTGTACTATCTGCTCGAGCGCGAGATAGAACTGCCCTGCAGTCTGGAGGAATGTTTAGGCCCTGAAATTCGTGGAACTCAGGAGACAGGCCGATAATTTGAGAGATGCTGGATCCGGGTGTTGGACTTGTCCCAGGTCCATTGTGAGGAGAGATGGAAACGGTGTCAGCGGAATTGGAGGCTGCAGGGAGAGGAGATGGAGTTCCATGAACCAATGTTGGCGAGGCCATGTTGGAGCTATTAGAATCAGTGTGCAGGACTCTGCCTTCATCTTCCTGAGGACCCTGGGAATCAGGGGAATCGGTGGAAAGGCGTAGGCAAATACGCCGAACCATGCTATTGAAAATGCATTTCCCAGAGACCCCTGTTGGGGATGCCAGCTTGTGAAGTGTTGGCATTTGGCATTGTGCTGTGTGGCAAACAGATCCAACAGTGGTTCGCCCCACTGAGAGAAGATGTTGTTGAGAGTATCTTGGTTCAACTCCCACTCGTGGCAGGTTGTCTGCAGTCTGCTTAGTGAATCTGCCAATGTATTGTCTTTTCCTGGAACATACTCCGCTCTCAGGGAAATGTTGTGTTGAAGTGACCAGTTCCAAATTTTTTGAGATTCTCGAGAGAGTGTGAGCGAACGAGTTCCTCCCTGTTTGTTTAGGTAGTGCATCGTTGTAGTATTGTCCGTTCTGACGAGCACTAGTGAAGCTTTTATCCTGGGAAGGAAAGCCAGGAGGGCAAGATAGACTGCTCTCAGCTCTAGGAGGTTTATGTGCAACTTTCGCTCGGAAGATGACCACTTCCCGCTGATCTGAAGCTCCTGAAGGAAGGCTCCACAACCTTCTAGAGACGCATCCGTGGTTATCACTTGAGGAGAGGCTTGAGTTAGAAAAGGTAGGCCTCGAGAGAGATTTTGTGGATGAGTCCACCAGTTTAGAGAGGCAACCATCTGAGGAGTCACCTGTATGATGTCGTCGAAGGATCCGCTGATTTGAATCCACTGAGTGGAGAGAGCCTCTTGGAGAGGACGCATGCGGAAGCGACAGTAGGGTACCAGGAGAATGCAGGAGGACATCATTCCGAGGAGGGATTTGAATAGGCGCACTGAAAGAGACTTTCTTTTCCTTATGCGCTCTGAAAGTGCCAGAGTTTTTGTTGCCGTTCCTGTGATGGGTAAGCTTTTTTCAGGACCGTATCCAGGACAGCTCCCAGAAATGTTATCCTCGGAGAAGGTTGCAGGACCGATTTGTCTGGGTTGAGGGTGAGACCCAATTTTCTGAAAAGCCGTAGACAGGCTCTGGAAGACTTCCTCGCGCTGTCGAGAGAGGGCGCCTTGACGAACCAGTCGTCGAGATAAGGGAAGACTTGGTGATGCTGCTGCCCGAGGTATGCAGCCACTGGGGAAAGACACTTTGTGAATATGCACGGAGCTGACTTGAGCCCGAAGGGCAGAACTCGAAACTGGTAGTGCCTGCCGGCCACGGCGAACCTCAGAAACTTTTTGTGTCTTTTGTGGATAGGAATATGAAAATAGGCATCTTGGAGATCCAAGGATACCATGTAGTCTTTCGCATTGAGAAGCTGCAAGACTTCTTGAATGGTGACCATGCGAAACAATTGTTTCTTCAAGAATTTGTTTAGACTTCTCAAATCTAGGATTGGCCTCCATTTCTTTTCCTTTTTGCGCACCAAGAAGAATCAGGAGTAAAAACCTTGTCCTCTTTGATGAAAAGGAACACTTTCTAAGGCTCCCTTCTGGATCATTGATGATATTTCCGGGAGTAAAAGGTGCAAATGTTTGTGAGCCATAGGTTGAGGTGTCGCTGGAGGAGTTTACACAAATTCTAGAGAATGTCCAAACTGTACCAGTTGGAGAACCCAACGATCTGTTGTGATTTGATTCCAATTTTGAAGATAGTGGGATATCTTTCCTCCTACTTTGGAGGGTGGAGATGTAACTGGGATCGGCGGTAGAGAGAAGTCATTGGCGCCGGGCGGAATCCTTCTGTCGTCCGGCCCTTCCGCGAAAGGAAGACTTGTTGTATGAAGTCTGTGTCTGTTGCCTTTGCTGAAATTGTGGCCTGTATTGTTGGTTAGAAGAGGAATAGGTAGGATACCTATACTGCTGGTAGCCTCCTCTGTAAGAAGATTGCCCTCTACCCCTTGAGCCTCGAAAAGGGGTTGTTTTATATTGAAGGGTACCCAAAGCTCTGGCTGTATCCGTATGTTTCTTGATCCCTTGGAGGGCTTCATCTATATGAGCTCAAAAAAGGAGTTGTCCATCATAGGTCATGTCAAGAATTTTGGTCTGGATTTCAGGCCTGAATGTTGTTGCCTTAAGCCATCCTTGGCGCCTTAGGACCGCCGCTCCAGCCAGTTGGCGGAAACCAGTGGACGCGATGTCCATCGCACAGTCTATAATTTCAGAAGCCGATCTTTCGCCCTCTAGCAACACCTTTTTTGCTTCCTCTTTAGACTCCTGTTGCAGGGTCTCTAGGTAGGGTGCAATGTCTGACCACATCTGCCTGTTATAGCGTCCCAATAACGCCAATGAGTTAGACGCCTTACAGTTAACGCCGACATGGATGAAAACGTTTCCCAATATTGTCTAAGCGCCTGCCCTCTTTATCCGGAGGTGCTGACAGTGGGGCAGATGGATTTTGATCTGCGTTGAGCTGCCTGAGTAATCACCGAATCAGGCTTTGGATGGCCTATAAGGCAGGCTGGAGCGTTGTCAGGAGCTCTATATTTTGTATCCAACCTTGGCAAGACTGGAGGAACTGTAGAAGGGTTTTGCATTATTTTTAAGCCTTGATCACAGATAATCTATGATAGGCATAGATCTAACAGATTTCTTGAAAGGTTCCTTGAAATCGTAAAGGAAACAGTCCTGTTGGTGAGAAGGCATTGGCAGTTGAAAACGTTGTGCTGCTCTTTCCAGGAGGTTGTGGAATCCTCCGATATCTTCTGGAGGCGAGTCTGCCTGAGGAGGTAAAGGCGACGCTGGAAGAGGGATAACAGTCATCCCATTCGTCATGATGTGACTGGGTATCTTGAATTTCCCCTTCTTGTGGCTCATCTTCCTCGTCGTCCGTAGAGGGGGGAGGCGGCACAGGCAGTTCAATGGCAGGAGGCGGTGGAGGTGGAACTTGCGCCATCTGAGGTGGAGAGAGAACTGGAGCAGGAGACGGAGCAGAGATCGGGAACCTCTTTTTGTAGTCTGAAATCATGAACTGCAGGTCAGAGACCAGGGCTGAAGGAAGACAAACCATCTGTGGCTGTTGATGATGGGTTTGTTCTTGATAGTACGCCTGTTCATCCATATCTTGATCTTCATACCCAGAGTCCTCTTGATACTTAACATTGAGTTCAGAAGGACTTCTTGCAGCCCGGAACATACTGTCCTCGTCCGAATCATCATCTTCATCCAATAGATGAGAGGGAAGCAAAGATTGGACTCTACTGGGTGATGTCAGGGAAGGCGTCAGCCTCTGTTTGCTGAATTTCTGTTGAAAATATGCACTTTCTGTCTTAGATTTAGGTGTCGTCGACGAGGCCGTCGTCGGTATACTCGTCGACGAAGATTCATCGATGGTAATACAGGGCACCGCCGCTGATGAAGGAACTCTCGTCGACGAAGTCGTCGTCGACGGAAGGGTCGTCGACGGTACACTCTTCGTCGACGTACGTACCATCGTCGACGAAGCACTCGTCGTCACGCTCGTCGTCGCTATCTTCAACGTCGACGAAGATTTCTTGATCTTCGACGACAAAGGGGTATGTGGCTTCGACGAAGACGTCGTCATCGTCAACGAAAGAGATGCCGACGAGACTGAAATTGTGGAAACTGTAGTCGTCAACGAAGTCACTCCAGCAGCGGTATGAGGAGATCTTGTTGTCGTCGAAGCCATCGTCGACGAGATGGTAGTCTACGGGGTTGAGGAAGGCTTTTTAAAGGTGTGTTTCACCCTCGGCGGAGGGGTTAGAGGGTCAGAAGCTGTATTTTGCAATTTTTGAAGGGGAGGAGACTCTCTGGCTGGCAAATCCTTAATTTTTGAAGCCTCTGAAGACTTTTTGTGTGTCTTCTTTTGAGGTTGCTGCAAAGAAGGACCTGGAGAGACATCTCTGGGCCTTTTCTGAGGTGTTTTAGAAGAGGATTTCGATGAGGTCTCACTCTCCTCAGAGGACAAGGGGTCTTCTTTGTCCTTAAGCCTCTGCAGCCAAGTCAAAAAGCCTTCCCTCACAGTCTTTTAACGTTTTTGTAGAAAAGGTATGACATACCTTGCAGTCATTAGGTGAGTGGTCCGGATAAAGACAGTAGAGGCAGTCTTTATGTTGGTCATCGACGTGTAACCTCTTTTTGCAGGTACAACAGGGCCTAAAAAGGCCTTTTTTAGGAGTGTCTGACATGAAGACAGCAAGGACTTCACTCAGACAAAGAGAATCCTGAAGAAAAATACCTTGTAATCCAAGAAATAAGGAAAACCTTGGCAGAGCTCAGTGGAGACTCCCTTAGCACGACGTTCGGTAGAAAATCTGAGGGACTAGAGCTCCTTCCAGGAAGGTTCCAGAGGGTGGTGACAGCTGATTGGTTGTTCTCTAGAGTTTGGTCCTTTTTACAAAAGGACCTGGATATGTTACTAATGTGAGGCCTTAGGCCTATTACTCTCTACGTCTTATGAGACATTACTTTATTTATGTACCGGGGTCTCCCATCCCGACGACGGGGAAAGATTCAGGCATGTGAATCTATGAAAGATACCCTAATACTGGATAATTGATGGCATGTCATCTGCCAAACACTCCAGGATTTCAACATTCAATGGAAGTTGTAGTGAAAGGTACCTGTAAAAAGTATGATATTACCATGTGCATGGGACAATGGTTAAAGCATGATAGAACTGTCCAAATATGCCAAAACAGAATAAGAACAAAACATTATAGCTGCAAGTCATCCCACTGTCTCGTGTGACACGTTCAGCTAAATATGGCTTTGTAGCCAACTCCACTTTTCTTACGAGGTTTTTTGAGCCCATGCTTACAATGTTAACAGCAAACTTTAAAGTCCCAGAATACAATGAGATGTTGGTTGAAAAGTCAGGATGAACTTAAAGGGTGATAGTTGACATGGGGACACTTGGCAGCTATGAATCGTCAATCAACATCAGAAGCACTACTTTCATATGGCCATGCAAAGAATGCAAAAAAGCAGAAGCAATCATACAGAAACCATCAGGTTTCAGGTGTTTTAAAATGCAGGACTTCAAATTAATCTGGTGAAAATTAAAATTTTAGAAGTTCTGCAAGGTACTATGCTGCTGGTCAGATTGACTACACCTATAACGTCCTAATATTAAATAAACAATAGGTGATTTACCTGACTGTGTCCAGGAATGAGTTTATTAAAAACACATTTTAATACAACACTTTTCAAATCCATTTTTAGTCCTGTAAACCAGACAGAGTCCTGAGAGAGAATGAGCGGTGATGAGGAGTGAGAGGGTGCATGCGAGTCTATGAGCAATACACAAACTGCAATGCTTTGCACAATCTACCATAAGTACGTTAGACACAGTGGTGGGAAGCTACCACATATCGGTGCAATACTACTTTAAACTGAATATCTGCGTTCTAGAAATCGTTGCAAAAAAGCAACAGATTTTGTAAACACTCGAAAAACAGTTTTGTCTATTTTGAGGAAGCTGAATAAATAAAATCAAACACCGATTTAAAGTCGTCTGGAATATACTGAGAAAACACAACTGAATATCACAAAAAGTAAAGACTGAAAACAGGAAAGTCTAGATATGGGCCAGCATCAGTGTAATGAAGGGGAACTAAGGCTACATTTTCTCATTGTGGGGAACCTGTTCAAACCCCTAGGTTCCATCTGAGTCACCACAAGGAAAATGCTACTTACCCAGTATGCATCTGTTCTTGGCATGTAGAGCTGTAGAGTCGCATGCTGTGCATAGCCTGCCATCTAGTGTTGGGTCCGGATGTTTGCACTTTGTTTTTGCTCGAAGAAGTCTTTTCCAGTTACAAGGTAGGTGACTCCTCCTTTCGGTGATAGTGCGCATGGGCATCGACTCCATTGTTAAATTGTTTGCCGCCGAGGGTGATAATGGAGTTAGTAAGAGTAGTAAGAAATGTCCGTGTATATATGTATCTAAGTAAGATGTAACTGCAACAGTTATAGGTACCCGGGGAGGCGGGTGGGCGCATGTGACTCTACAGTCCTACATGCCAAGAACAGATGCATACTGGGTAAGTAGCATCTTCCGCTCAATGCATGTGAGCTGTAGATCACATGCTGTGCATAGACTAAAAAGCAGTGATCTCCCAAAGCGGTGGCTAACCTGTAGCTGTTGCAGTGGTCTGAAATAGTGTAAGTAAAACTGCTTGGCCCACACTAGCTTGCTGTCTTGCCAACACATCTACACAATAGTGTTTTGTGAATGTGTGAGGTGTAGACCATGTTGCAGCTTTGCAGATATCATCTATGGGTATATTTCCTAAGAATGCCATAGAAGCCCCTAGTTTGCATGTGGAGTGCGCTCTAGGGGGAATTGTTAAAGTTCTTTTTGCTTTTGCATAGCATATTTGAATGCATTTGACTATCCACCTTGCAATGCCTGATTTTGATATAGGATTGCCTTTATGTGGTGGAGCAAAAGCGACAAATAGTTGTTTTGCGGAAAGGTTTTGTCCTTTCTATATAGTAAAGAATTGCTCTTTTCACATCTAAAGTGTTTAAAGCACGTTCTGCCACAGAATCTGGTTGAGGGAAGAACACAGGCAACTCAACAGAATGGTTGATATGAAAGGCAGAAATGACCTTTGGTAGAAACTTAGGGTTGGTCCGAAGAACCACTTTGTTTTGGTGGTATTTGTAATAATGATTCTTCTATGGTTAGTGCCTGAAGCGCACCCACTCTCCTCAGAGATGTGATGGCTATGAGGAAAGCTACCTTCCAAGTAATAAATTGTATTTCACATCTATGCAATGGTTCAAAGGGTGGACCCATTAGCCTGGTGAGGACAATGTTGAGATTCCACACTGGAGCAGGAGGAAGTCTTGGAGGAATGATTCTTTTAAGTCCCTCCATAAATGCTTTGATGACAGGCACTCTAAAAAGAGACAGACGTTGTCTGTTCTGTAGGAATGCAGCTATTGCAGCAAGATGTAAGCGTATGGAAGAGTACGCTAAATTAGAATGCTGCAGATGTAGTAAATAGCAAATTATGTTTTGAACTGAAGCGTCCAGTGGATCTATTTGATTGTTATTGCAGAATATCACAAATTGCTTCCACTTTGTTGCATAGCATGCTCTTGTGGTAGGACGTCTAGCCTCTTTGATAATATTCATACAGTCTGGCGGAAGATTAAGGTAGCCAAACTCTAAGAATTTAGGTGCCAGATCGCAAGGTTGAGATGGATGGGATCTGGATGTTTTATCTCTCTATGGCTCTGAGTGAGCAGATTGGGAGTGAGGTGTACTTTTGAGTGAGATGTAGTTTTTGGTGAGGAACTACTGAGAGCTCCAACAGGGTTGTGGTGCCCATGTGGGAGCAACTAGGATGTCAGGGACGCCTGTCTGAGCTTCCGAACCACTAATGGAATGAGTGGGAGAGGCGGAAAAGCGTAGGCAAATATCCCTGACCAATTCACCCCCATGCATTGCCCCTGGACAATGGGTGTGGATGTCTGGATGCGAAGTTTGGGCATTTTGCGTTTAGGTTTGTGACGAACAGATCTATGTCTGGAAAGCCCCACATTTGAAAGAATGGGAGGAGAACTTAAGGGTGGAGTTCCCATTTGTGGATCTGTTGTCTTTGACGACTGAGCAGATCTGCAATCTGATTGTTTACTCCTGGAAGGTGTTCTGCCAGGAGAAACATTCTGTGATGTATGGCCCATCTCCAGATGGTCTGTGCTAGTTGTGACAGCTGGAGAGTGTGTGTCCCCTCTTGTTTTTGTATGTAGTACATTGCTGTCATGTTGTCTGTACGGATCAGGACAGCTTTGCCTACTAGATGAACTTGAAATGCTTTGAGCGCTAGAAAAATCGCTAGCAGCTCTAGATGATTTATGTGGAGCTGCTTTTGCTGCAGGCTCCACATGCCCTGAATTGTATGTATCTGGAGATTTGCTCCCCAACCAGTGAGCGATGCGTCTGCTGTTAGCACTATCTGTGGAACCGGGTCGAAGAAGGGCCGCCCTTTTGAAAGGTTTTGTGTATTCCACCACTGCAGAGAGCGATGGGTGCGGCCATCCACCAACACTAGATCTGATAACAGACCCCGAGCCTGGTTCCACTGACCCACGCTAAGCACTCTTGAAGGGAACGCATGTGAAGTCTTGCGTAAGGGACTATTAGTACGCAAGACGCCATCATCCCTAATAGCTGCATGAACACTCGAGCTGGCAATGAGTGATGATGCTGAAACTGGCAGAGCAGAGTCTGCATGTTGCGGATTCTGGCTGGATTGGGGTAGGCCAAAGCCATTTGTGTATCTATTGTGGCTCCCAGATACGCCTGTGTGTTGGATGGCTGTAAATGAGACTTGGACAGGTTCACAGTGAATCCAAGATCGTGGAGCAACTGCACTGTTTTGTGAGTGTGACGGAGACAGCTTTTTTGAGAGCTGGCTTTTATGAGCCAGTCATCCAGATATGGGAAGACGTGAATGTGTTGTCTTCGAAGGTGAGCTGCGACTACTGCTAAACACTTGGTAAAAACTCTGGGTGCGGTAGTTACTCCGAATGGTAGCACCTTGAACTGATAAGGCTGTCCTGCTACTACGAACCTTAGGTATTTGCGATGAGCAGGATGTATTGGGATATGGAAATAGGCGTCCTTTAAGTCCAGAGTGGACAGGAAGTCGTTTTGTTGAAGGAGCGGAAGAACTTGTTGGAGAGTGACCATGTGAAAGCGGCCAATTGAATGTATAGATTTAGTTCTCGGAGGTCTAGTATAGGCCTGAGAGAGCCGTCCTTCTTGGGAATTAAGAAGTACAGGGAGTATACCAGGTCCCTCGATGTTTTAATGGGACTAGTTCTATTGCTCCTTTTCCTAACAGAGAGAGCTTTTTTTAAGAAGGGTAAGATGTTCCTGTGACATTGCATGTGATCTTGGAAGAATGTTTGGGGGAGTGTCTAAGTTCCAGGCAGTAACCATATTGGATAATTTGTAAAACCCATTTGTCTGAGGTGATGTTGTTCCAGTCAGGGAGAAATTGAGAGAGACGCCCCCCGACAGGAGTGGAATGATCGGGGGTAGCGGAAGGAAGTCACTGTTTGTTAGCGGGGGAAGTACGTGTGGAGTTGCCTCTGCCTCTTCCCTTACCATTGTTTCCTCTAAAACCTCCTCTAAAATATCCTCTTGATGAGGGCAATTGGTTGTTGCCCTTGTAGGAGGAGGAGGGATTTTCTGTGGTAACATTTTTGGAGCCACCCCTGTAAAAGGAGCAGCGAAAGGAACCCCTATTAGGAGGTAATTGTAAAGCCCCCATGGACTTTGCGACCTCGGTGTCTTTTTTCATTTTTTCCAGCGAGGTGTCAACTGCTAGACCAAAGAGGTGTTCCTTATCAAAGGGCTGATTGAGAATGGAGGCCTGTACCTCAGGTTTGAAACCTGAAATTCTCAACCATGCGTGTCTGCGTAGCAATACGCTGGTGTTTACTGCGCGTGCTGCTGTGTCTGCTGCAAATAATGCGCACTTGATGGAAGTATTGGTGATGAGTTTTCCCTCTTGGATAAGATCATTTGCCTTAGATTTGTGCTCATCAGGCAGAAATTGCATAAGTTTTTCCAGCTCATTATAATGAGCCCTATCGTATCTGGCTAGCAAAGCCTGAGCATTGGCAAAGCGCCAGTGATTAGCTGCCTGTGAGGCTACCCTTTTACCAGCGGCATCAATTAACTTGGTCTCCTTATCAGGAGGAGGGGCCTCACCTGTGGTCTGTGAGTTCGCTCTCTTACGAGCATTAGAGACCACAAGAGAGTAAGGGCAGTTGCCCCTTGATGTAGACAGGGTCAGTAGGTGCTGGCTTATATTTTTTCTCAACCCTGGGCGTGATGATTCTTGTCCTGACAGGGTCCTTGAAAACCTCATCTGCATGCTTAAGCATCCCCTTAAGCACTGGTAATGTATGTGTACTTTTCTGAGTGGAGCTTAAGGTCTCAAACAAGAAGTCCTCCTCTAAAGCCTCCTTATGTAGTTCCACACCATGGTAATGAGCAGCCCTGTTAAGAAGCTCAATGTAACCTATATTGTCGTCAGGAGGTGATGGCCTGGACGGATATAAGTCAGGGTCAGTGTCTGTGTGTGGATCAGTATCATAATCCTCCCATGGGTCAACATCTTGTGGCCTATCCTGATCCCCATCCTGTGGGTCAGGTGATAGTGGTGGTGGTAAATTAGTGGGTGTAATGAGTAGTTGAGGATTAGTAGGTGAAGGAGGTGGCACATAAGGTGGTGATGGGTTTGTACCCACATTCCTTTTCTTCAGGGGTAAGTGATGCTCAACTTGATGGGCCAATTTCCTTTTTACAGGCAATTTGGCATGAATATGCCCAGTATCTGGGTTAATAACCAGTTCTTTTTGTTTCGGATCCGAAGGTGGAACATCGGACCGAGGCTCTTTTGTCAGAGTCTTTTTATCTTTACTTGCAGTTTTCGGCGCTGGAAGTTTCGGCTCCGAACTCTTCGGCACCGAAGATTTAGGCTTCGACAAAGATGGAACATGGATGTGCTTGGATTTCGGCGTCGAGGATTTTGGCTCGGCACTGGCATGGGGCCGACTCAAGCCCGAGCCGGAAGGCTTCTCTTTATGTTTCGGCGCCGGGCCCACAGGCGGGGTGCTCGAAACTTTTTCCCTGTGCTGACATTGGCCCGCAGGCAGAGGAAGGACCGGAGCTTTTTTCGGTTTTGGTTGTTGGGGCAAGGGGGTTTCTGCTCCTCTTCTTCCATGTCGGAGTCAGCCTTGGACACATGTTCCTCTTCCTCGGCTCCTTGAGGGTGTGTTTCTTCTCGTCGGAATCTTCGCCGAAGAGGTCCGGTACGGAGCCGCCTTGGTGTTGCATCTCGTGACGTCGAGCGCGACAGTCACGAAGCGTCTTCATTGATCGAAACGATGGGCAGGCGTCACAGTCTTTCTCGTCGTGTTCCAGGGACAAACCGAGATTGCACACTTCGTGCAGGTCGGTGCGCGGAAGCTTGGCGCGACACCCGGGACAGAGCTTGAATGGAGTCCGTTCCATCGACTGCCAGCGAGTCCGGCGCGGTTAGGCCCAACGGCCCTCCACGAATTTTTCGATCGAAGATTCTTGGTTCAAGACGATACTCGGAGAATGGGAAACACGATCGAGAAACAATACCGTCGAGAGTAGTGGATTGCACGTCGAAGGGAACCCGACAAACGGTGCCGAACCGGAGCGCTGCAATTCACATCCGAACCCGATGCCGGAAAAAAACAATCCAACAATGGAGTTGATGCCCATGCGCACTATCACCGAAAGGAGGAGTCACCTACCTCGTGACTGGAAAAGACTTCTTCGAACAAAAACAAAGTACAAACATCTAGATGGAAGGCTATGCACAGCATGTGATCTACAGCTCACATGCCTCGAACAAATGGGTTTGCATCTGGGCAGTGAAGCAGGAGAGAGTCTTCCTCTGAGGCTGCATCTTTGAAAAGCAACATGTGGAGAGCTCTCACCAAAGCCAGCTCTTGATCCATTGAAGGAGTTAGAACAGAGTCCGGCACCAGCACCTTTGGAGGAGAAGCTGGTGCTGTGCCAGGAAGAATAGATAGGACTTGTGCAAGTGTGTTGAGGTGCAGTGTTGGGTTAGGCAGAGGCCAAAAGGGGTCAGTCAGCAGCATGGAAGGCCCCAGAGCAGAGGTACAACTATGAGGATCTGTATAGTCAAGTACGGAGGCAGAACTTCATTGTTATGAGGCCAATGGAAACAATCTGCGAGTGTGTAGGAGCTACCGGAGAATTTTCCAGATTCAGTCTGGTGGCTAGGGAGGTTCAAAAGATGAGGGGTCTGTAGCCAGAAGTATCCATTAGAACAGAATGGCCTAAGTCTGTGGAATGTTTGTCAAAACACGGAAAGGATTCAAAGCGGTGCAGGCTGGTCAGACAGGCAACTGGGAAGGCCTACGTCAGAGGGAGTGGTTTGCCCAGCACTGAACAGTATCATGGGGTGTCACAGTGGGGGTTTACTAGGGTCAGGATTGGCCTACAAGCTGGTGCCCAATCAAGAAAGCAAAGGCTCCTTGGAGCCATGAGGCGCACCAGAGGGAGCTGGACTGAAGTTATTTTGGACAATGGCCAGCTTCGCCTTGCTAAAGGTCATCAGCAGGGGCTGGGAAAAATGAAAGCAGATTACAGGCACCTTATCTAGAGCTCCACAAGTCCAGCTCCGATGTCCATGTGAAGGCAGAGTCAGGGAATGGAGCTTCCCACTGTAAAATCAACCACAGGATCCTCATCTGTGCACTTTTGGGGGTATTCTCTCTACATATGGAAGAGGCCCACTTTGAGAATTTATTTGTTGAAGATATCTGGATAAGGGCCTCGACCTGCAACACCAACTCCATTATTCGTCCAGCCCTATGATATAAAAAGTTTAATCTCCGGCTCCTTGATAGCCGTTAAGGTGCCTTCGGTCACACTCATGGCATGGAGCAGTGTTTAGAACTCAGGCACCATAGGAACATGTTGAGCGACCTGAGAGCAGCATTTGCTGGCCACGAAAGGCACAAATTAAAACCGGACACCTTTGGAGGAGACTTTCTATCCTAATTTAACAGAGCAAAAAACTGTTGGAAAACGTATTCAATAGAGCCATTCCGGATCTACACCGTGGGTTGCGGGGAAAAAAAACTGACGTTATTGTGCCAAGATGCACACTGTGTTGTTCATCACACCAGGTCAGTGTTGATTCCTGTAGCTCAATCGGTTGTGTGGTGCCAACTAAAGCACAAGAGGTATTGCAAGTTTCGTGATTTAGTTTGGCACCTGGAGAGAATAAAGAGGAGAATAATCTGTAGGTGTCCATCTGAATACTCACTGTTTTAGAATGAACACTGGCAAATCAACTCTAAGCACACTAGAGCCATCTCAAAAGTGTTAGTAAAACATCACATTAAGGTAGATTCCTTGATGAAGCTGCGGGAGCTGCTCACATAGTATAAAATAATTTGCATTATAGTAGAGTTGTACTTGGGAAGCACCTTCTGAAGGCTGCACACAAATGACAAGAGCAGAAAATATTAATTGTGCACTTGGTGAAGGGGGAAGGATTACTGGCATTGTCCCAATCATTTGTAGAATTACCTGTAGGTTGTAAGGCAGGAGTTTGGAGCTCCCATACCGAGTTGGTATCTGGTACAGACATGGCTCTTGTCACTGGATGGACCAAGTTCTGCTCTGAGATCCTGTAACACATGATTGGAAGAGAAACACTTTAGGCAAGATCACATTTGGAGACAAATTCAGAAGAACAAAATCTCCTTCCACCCCACTAACCATGTGTAGCTCAGCGAAAGTGCAACTGTTGATGATCGTGACAAATGAGACTGCAATACAAGATGTAGTGCTTAATTAGTGCTAAAGACTACAGCGGTTTGGGCATACCTTACACAATGCTATGGCTTTGCAACAGGACTCCAAAAGTTTAAAATGACTCTCAAAAATACCCGAGCAGGTCTGCAAGAACACATCAGTATGAACTTATTTCAGCTATGCAGTGTCAGCGCTATGGAATATGAGAAGCATAAGCCTTCCGCCAGTGCTGCAAAACTCCTACAGCAATTGTCGTCTTGGAAGAGAGCAATGTGGAGAGATATAGCCTAGTTTACACAAAGTATTAGGAACATGTAAGCACCTCTTTTCCAGCACTTATGCCTACCATTTATTCAATTAAAACATTTAATCAATATAGATTCACATGCTTTTGAGACCTTACACCCTTCACTATGACCAACTAGGGGGGAATACCTTTTGTAGAATTTTGACTTCACTAGGCATTCAACCCTACAAGTACTGGGCCTAATTATGCCTAGATGCTAGCATTCTCCTTACCATCAACTCAACAGTCTGTTCTAGTTAAGGTCATGATTTTTTTTTAAAAAAAGTACGACCTTCTGAAAAAAAGATGGCTACATTTGAAGCTTAAAGAGCTCCTAACAGAAAAAGGAGAAGCTTTTCATCACCGTAATTTACTAACTCGTGTTTTAAAAAACAATAAAAGTGAGACTTGTTTCAACGTATTTTAACACAAATGCTGTTGGGACAAACGTCTTCTTAGTGGAGATACAGTGTTGTGTTTTCCTGTACAATTTTTTTTGATCAGCCCTGTACCCTTTCCTGATTTAGATCTTGGTGGTAAAGGTCCCGCCGTCGCTTTTTTGATGGATTCACCGTCCTATTTAGATGTTGGCAGGTCCATGGAGGGATGGCTGCCAAAGTCCCGCCCGCCTCTGCCAAGACTCTTCCCCACGTCGACGGCACCATATGCAGAAGGGGCTGGTGGCGGGAGACCAGCCAAGGATTCTGCCGAGCGAATTAAGATTGTCTTTCCGTCGAGGCAACAGTGGCAGGAATACCTCCTACTTTGAGTTGGTGGAATCGAAGGAAATTAGATAAAAACGTACCTTTTTTCCTGTTTTTCGATTCAGTTTCCGTCTTATACCCCATCAACTACGTCCCTCCTTTGTTGCTCCGACTCCACCACGACACCAAACGACACCACTGTCACCGGGATCTAAGGTAAGCTACTTGTACAATTGTCCTACTATGATTTGTGTGTTGACAATTGCTGTAGCCCGTGTATCTTTTGCATTGCTCTAACATGCAATATTTTCCTGGAGTGTAATGCAGTAGTGTTCATTTTCCGACTTAAAGGTAAAGTGAACACACCTGTATTGGCACTTAAAAAAATATTGTTGGTGTTGTGCTTGTGGTGCCTGTGGGTGTGCATTCAATACTGTGTTTGCGTGGCATGCAATATATAAAAAATAAAGGGGCATAACACATTACCTACATATGTTTTTGAGGCGCAAACAACATATGTGTATTGACACGAAAATAAGTTGTACCTACCAGTCTCTACTTCACCCAGGACCCACTCCATTATGAATCCGTCGCCAAGACAACGGGGACATCTAAACCAGAAGAATACCGCCGGCCAACGGCATCAGAGCCAGCAGAGCCTGCACTAATTTAAATACGGCAGAAGGGACTCCGTCAACTCGACGGAGTACTTGAAACTGGCCGCCATGGAGAGATGGCAGGAGTACCGCCAAGATCTAAATCATGCCTTTAATCTTCAGTGTACTCCACAATCATACAAGCTCATTAGAGATTATATGTTTTATCTATTTTTTACTGTAAAGTTCTGGACGTTCAAAGTGGGCCCATATTCTGAGTGAGGATGGCTGTTGTACCTCAACCAAGGTGATACAGCTACTGGCAGACTGGGGTGCAAAATCACAGACCAGGAGTACAGGGCTTTTAAACCTCAGCATCCAAGGGTGACTGCCTATTGGCTTTCAGTGGTTAAAGGCTTGTCTAGGGGACATAACTCCAGTCCTTCGACCAGTCTTCATCATCTACGGGACATATTGAAAATCTATGTGTATAGTTCTACTCGATGAACAGTCCGGTTTACAAGGGCCCTCAAATGTACTGCACACAATGGTGGTTTTCCTTTGGAAAAGATTGTCAGTTTACTGTTGGTCATGCAAGCCTAAATGTATGCCTTCCTATGCTCCTCAGCAAAACCATCTTTGCCAAGCAACAAACATAACTATGATTAAAATCCAGAAATCACCTTGACCCTTCTAAAGTAGTTAGACAAGCAACTCTTGGCTTCAGAGCTGGCAAAACTGGACAAAAAATAGGAAAAGATTTAGGTTTTAATTAGACAACGTACTGGACCCCTTGATCAGGTCTTTGTAGATTGCCTACAAGCCCACTTACGCTGGCACACCAACATAGCAAGGGATATCGTACTATGATGGGTCCAAAAGAACCTTGTTTAAAGGCAAGAGAGGTTGAGACGCATGTCCAGATGGCTGCAGCACTTCAGTAAAGTTAGATTTGCATTCCACCATAGGTAACATGAGTTCTACAACCTCTATCACCTTTTCTCAGGTGCCAGTGGGATGAAATCAATGGCAGGGCATAACTTTGCTGAACAATGTGCAGCACACAACAATCTGAAGTAATGCATTTCCAGTTGGGCAGGAAAAATCCTGCCCCTAACTGGCTGTGTATGGTTCTGCAAGGGGAAATCAAAGTGGTTTGAAGCTATTTTGGAAGCTGAGAAGGTAGAAGATTGCTGCAATTGGTGATTGGGACTCGACAACCACCACGTCCTCTGCAGCTGTGTATATTATAGGCCTGCTGCAGAAATGGGTGCAAGGGCTGCAGCTGTCAGACCATATCCAGCAAGCAGCCTCTAAACCTTTTGTACTGTTAGTGAACCTCTTAGACTAATGAAAGAAAGCCCAGACAGTGGGCTGTAACATGGCTGCCTTTAAAGCGTTCTAGCACTGAGCCAGCCTTTTCCTTCAAGAGCCTGATGTATCGATTGGCATGTTCATTAAAGAAGCCTTCACACAGCAGGAAAATCAAGTAGCACGTATCCAGGCATGATAACTGAAATCAAAGCTGTTGTTCATGGCACAGAACACAGTCTGTTGTGTTAAATCTAGCATGTATTATGTATTTGCCAGTATCTTGTCAATCCAGAAATGTTCGGGCAAAGGCTGTTTTGAATTCATCAGGTACAGGCGGCACAGTCTTGATGGCCATGTCCGAAAGCTTGTGTGAAGAACGGCCAAACAGGTAGACTGCATTCAGGAACCAGAGGGCCAAACCAGCAGATAAACACAAATTACTTGCCTTCGGTAACAACTTTCCTGTTAGAGACTATCTAGTCGCAGATTTCTCACCTTTTGAATATCACCGGCCGTCATACTGGATCCGGAAGCTTTTGCATAGCAATTCCCTCCAGCGTCAACAGGTGGCATTGTGGTACATCATACAACTATGTCTCGTTTGGACAGGACGCAGGGACCAGTATATAGAAGTCACATGCTTGCACTGGCGCCAGATTCTTTCTGCCCTCTGCCTGTGCCAACAGACATTGAGCCCATAGAAAACAATATGAAACAGTGTGCAGAACTTTTTCAGATGGAATCTTAAGATTGGTCTGAACAAGACCATTCCACAGAACAAGAGTGGGGAGAGGGAGACCAGGTGAGGAATCTGCAGTTATATAGAGTCTCTATCAGAAGAGACTTTCTCAAAGGTAAGTAACTTGTTCTTCTAACAGAGACTTCTAATCGCAGATTCCTCGTCTTTTAAATAGATACCAAAGCAGTACCTCACAATGGTGGGTCTGGGGAATGACTCAGACCAAGAAATCCTGCAGGACAGATCAGTCGAAGTGCTCATCATGCTGGACCTGGCTGTCTAGACAGTAGCACTGTGTGAACGTGTGGAGGGTTGCACATGTAGCAGCCTTGCAAAAGTCCAAGACTTCCACAGTGCATGCTAGCGCTGTGGTAGCAGCCTTTGTTCTGGTGGAGTGAGCACGTAAAACCTCTGGGTGCTTCTTTGTGCCCACCCATAGCAGATCTTAATACATTGGACAATCCATCGAGAAGAAGCACCTTACCTTCTTTGTCCCAAAAACCCCAACAAACAGTTGTTCATACTGTCAAAATTCCCTGGTGCTCTCAATGTAAAAACTAAGGGCCCTCTTTGGATCGAAATATCGTTTTTGAGGGACGAGGTGGTGCCTAAAATGTTGACAAGGTGACGGATTGCTCTACATGAAAAGGTGTGACAACCTTGGGCAGTAAGGGTGCTTTTGTCCAGAAAATAGTAGAAACATGGTGGAAAAAAAGATAAGGCCTTAAGTGCACTCACCCACCTGGCAGATGTTATGGGATGAGAAACACAGTTTCAAATGTAAAAATGGCTATATGGCGGCACCTTAAGAATAAAGTTTTAGATATCTTGATGCCCTGGGTGGTGCAATAAAGAACAAATTACTTACCTTCGGAAACGATATATCTGTAAGAGACATAGATTAGTTATGGATTCCTCACCTTAGAATTACCCCCAGGCGTCAGACTGGATCCGGAGAATTTTTTCCTCAGCAGTATCTCTGCGTGTCGATAGGTGGCGTCGGTCGACTCCGCGTTCGTCGTTGGCTTCGTGGTCGCCGGAATGACGTGGCGGTATCTACTTAGACGCCGCCCTCGCGCACTGACGTCAGTTCCTTACACGACATTCCACGCCGGAAGCGCAGAGCCATGCAAGACACTGACCACTGGTGCACAAAAACTATGGCCCTGAAAGGGAAGTCCCTTACCCTAGAAATCAGTTCGCAGAACGGGGAGGATGGGTGGGGTGGTGAGGAATCCATAACTAATCTATGTCTCTTACAGATATATCGTTACCAAAGGTAAGTAACTTGTTCATCTGAAAGAGACAATTAGTTATTGATTCCTCACCTTAGAATCGATACCCCAGGAATACCAACCCCGGTGGTGGGTCTGCGAACCAAGTTCACAAGTTCACACCAGGAAGTCCTGGAGAACAGAACGGCCAAAGAAGCCGTCTCTCCGGACTTGGCTGTCCAGGCAGTAGTGTTTGGTAAACGTGTGCAGTGAAGCCCACGTAGCTGCCTGGCAGATGTCAAGAAGGGGGACTCCACGTACCAAAGCAGTAGTGGCTGCCGTCGCCCTGGTGGAATGGGCACGCAACCCCACTGGAGGTTCCTTTTTCGCTAAGGAATAGCAGATTTTGATGCAAAGAACGACCCATCGGGAGATGGTTCGTTTTTGCACGGCCCGACCTTTCTTGGCGCCCACATAACCGACAAAGAGCTGGTCATCCACCTGGAATTATTTTGTGCGATTCAGATAGAATGAAAGCGCACGTTTTGGATCCAGACGGTGGAGCCGCTCTTCCTCTTTAGAAGGATGCGGAGGCGGGAAGAAGGTGGGCAAAGTGATGGTCTGTCCTATATGGAAAGAGGTAACCACTTTGGGAAGGAAAGAAGGCCTAGTGCAGAGGACAACCTTGTCCGGATGAACAGCCAGGAAAGGAGGCTTAGAAGAAAGGGCTTGTAGCTCAATCACCTTGCGAGCAGAGGTGATGGCAACCTGAAAGGCAGTTTTGAGGGTTAAGAGTCTGAAAGGACAGTTATGTAGCGGCTCGAAAGGAGCACACAAGATAAGTAAGAACCAGGTTCAAGTCCCACTGGGGCCTCACGAAAGGAGTTGGAGGAAACAAGTGAGTAATGCTCTTGAGGAAGCGATTTACAATAGGGGACTTGAAAAGAGAGGGCTGGTCAGACAGCCGAAGGAAGGCCGAAAGATAGCCTTTGAGAGTGTCCAGAGCAGAGCCCTGCTGGGCCAAAGAAAGAATGAAGAGGAGAACTTCAGAGAGGGGGGCAGAAAGGGGATCCACAGCCTTTGCTGCGCACCATGCCTCAAACTTGTCCCGTCTACAGGCATATACCGTTTTAGTGGAGGAACGCCTGGCTGCCAAGATAACATCACAGACTTCGGGAGGAACGTCGAAAGCTGTCAACTGTCGCCCTTCAATCTCCACGCAAGGAGGTGGAGGCTGGACAGGTTCGGGTGGAGGACCGTCCCCTGCGACAGAAGATCCTCCCGAAGAGGCGGTCTGATCGAAGGATTGATGGCCATGTGTAAAAGCTCGGGGTACCAGACTCTTCGTGCTCAATCCGGGGGCCACAAGAATGACTTGGGCCCGGTCGTGCTTGATCTTCTTCAGCACTCTGGAAAGAAGTGGTATAGGCGGAAAGGCGTATATAAGACCGCAACTCCACTTGCGAAGAAAAGCGTCGCCTAGTGAGTGCCGCTTTGGAAATTCGTGCAGAACTGCTGACATTGCACGTTCTCTTCGGTGGCGAATAGATCTAACCAAGGCTCTCCCCACTGCTGAAAGACCTTGCACCACCTCCGAGTGAAAACGCCATTTGTGAACCATCATGCACCTGCGTCTGAGTTCGTTCGCCCTGGCGTTCAGAGAACCTGCCAGGTATTGAACCACCAGGGCATGCCCCGATGTTCCAGCCATGTCCAAAGGCGGAGAGCCTCTTGACATAGGGTCCATTACCCCACCCCGCCCTGTTTGTTGCAGTACCACATGGCGGTGGTGTTGTCTGTGAACACCTGCACCACTCTTCCCCGGACAGAGGGGAGGAATGCCTTTAGTGCAAGACCAATCGCCCAAAGCTCCAGAAGGTTGATATGGAGCCTGGACTCCGCCGGAGACCAGAGGCCTCTGATCTCCACCTCTCCCATGTGGCCGCCCCACCCCAGCAGTGATGCCTCTGTCACCACTGTGAACTCTGGTTGGAGAAGGTAGAGGGATCTGCCGTTGACCCAATCCCGGTTCATTAGCCACCACTGCAGTTGGTGTGCAGTGGCCTCCGAGATCTGGACGCAATCGGAAAGATTCCCCTGATGCTGTGCCCACTGGAACTTCAGGTCCCACTGCAGAGCCCACATATGCCACCTGGCATAGTCCACCAGCAGGATGCAGGAGGCCATGAGGCCCAGCAGCCGCAGGGTCATTCTGACCGAAACCCGGGATAGAGGCTGAAAGATCGGAATCATAGCCCGAATATCCCAGACACGCTGCTCGGGAGGATAAGCCCGAAACTGCGCTGTGTCCAGAACTGCTCCGATGAAAAGGAGCTTCTGAGAGGGAATCGGGTGTGACTTCGGCACATTGATGGTGAACCCCAGCGAATGCAGGAGGTTGGCCGTAGTCTGGAGGTGGGAGACGACCGTCTGGGGCGAGCCTGCCTTCAACAGCCAGTCGTCGAGATAGGGGAAGACTGGAACCCCTGATCTGCACAGATGAGCTGCAACCACCGCCATCACTTTCGTGAACACCCGAGGGACGCTGGTAAGGCCGAAGGGAAGCACGGTAAACTGAAAGTACTCATGGCCTACCGTGAATCGTAGGTAACGCAGATGGACCGGCAGGACGGGGATGAGAAAATAAGCGTCCTGCAAGTCCAACGCTACCATCCAGTCTCCAGGGTCGAGAGCAGACAGGACCTGAGCAAGGGTCAGCATTCTGAACTTCCTTCCGGAGGAAGCGATTGACTTCTGGAGATCCAAGATAGGACGCAGGCCTTTGTCCTTCTTGGGTACCAGAAGGTAGTGGGAATAACCACAACCTACTTCTGGGGCAGGAACGCGCCCGCTGGCCCCCAGACCCACGACGGTGGGTCCCACGTCCCTGGCCGCACAATGGCTGGACAGCTTGCGCAGGCCTGTGGCCCTGGGCGGAACGTGGCGGGGCACCCCTTCCATAGCCACGAAAGGGGCGAAAGGCAGACTGTGCTGGACGGGAGGTGGATGCGAGGTCCAAGAACCTGGCCGTAGCCCTGGAGTCCTTAAAGCGCTCGAGCGCGTTGTCCGCCTTGTCGCCAAACAAGCGACTGCCATCAAAAGGCATGTCCAAAAGGGTAGCTTGGACATCACCCGAGAAGCCAGTAGACCTCAACCAGACGTAGCGTCTAAGGTCTACCGACGTGGAAATCGTCCTGCCAAGTGAGTCGGCGGTGTCCAGCCCACATCTGATGGCGAACTTTGCTGCATCTCTCCCTTCGGCAACTGCACGGGAGAGCACGGCCCGGGCCTCCTCCGGGCACTGTGGCAGCACCTGCGCAACCGTGTCCCACACCGAGTGGGAGCAACGGCCCAAGAGACATGTGGTGTTCAACGACCGCAGTCCTAAGCTGACAGAAGAAAACATTTTTCCCATGGTGGTCCAGCTTCTTGGATTCCCCATCAGGTGGTGCATTAGGGAATTCGCCCTTGCAAGTGGAGGCTTGGGCTACCAAGCTCTCAGGGGTGGGGTGGTGAGAGTGGAAAATGGGGTCGCCCGGGGCTGGGCGGTGGCGTCGGGCAATCATCCTATCCACAGGAGCCCCTGTGTTGGGCTTGGACCAAGTGCCCAAAAGGAGGTCTGTAAGGGCCTCATTGAACGGCAGCAGGGGCTCCGAAGAGGCCGCTGCCGGGTGAAGCACCTCGGTCAGGAGGTTAGTCTTGACCGCCACCGTAGGAAGCTCAAGGTTTAAGGCCTCGGCCACCCTACGCAACACCACGGCGTAAGATGCACCCTCCTCCGTAGCCACGGTAGGGGGAGAAAGCATGCCAAGGTCTGGTGAGGTGTCCAGACCACTGGCATCACCCAACTCCTCTCTCCAGTCTGGTTCCTCTAACTGGTCTGCAAGAGGGCCCACAGACCCCTCCCAGTCCTCTTCACCCTCTCCTGGAAGCCACTCAGGACGGTAGGAAACATCAGGGGAGAACAGGGGTACAAAAGTACCGGCCGGCGCCGGTCCCGATGTCGGTCCGGCTCCGTGCCCTCATTGAGAGGGAGGCCGGGGCCGACGCAGGCTGGTGACACAATCAGCGTCGGAGGTGGCAGGGTTGTCGTCACTGGATTCGGCGCCAGAGGTGTCACGGGGTCGACCGGCGCCGATCCAGGCCTGGATACTTGGGGCCCTGCGGCCGCCGGCATCGAAGGCCTAGATCCCCCAACCGAGTCCGCGGGGCCCGAGGGCAAACCGGCGGAGTCGGGCTTCCCGAAGATGGAATGTGAGGCTTCGTAAACGTTGCAAAGCTGGGCAGGGGTCACTCTCGCTCCTGGAAAGGGAGGGAAGGCCGGAGTCGACCCAGCAGGGTCCGCTGGCGGAGCCGGACGACTACCTTCCGCTTCCTGCGTCGTGTCGGCCGACGGACGGGGAGAACACGAAGAGCGACTATGCTTCTTCGCCTTCTTCTTGTGCTTCGACTTACCCGAAGACGAAGACTTCGATGACGAGTGGTAGTGGTGGTGGCTCCGCGACCGGTCCCGCGACCTCCCTCTTGACCGGGACCTCGAACGGCACAGAGCGGACTGCCGGGCCTCAAGAAGCTTTCGGGACCGGTCCCGCAATGACTTCGGGTTAATGGCCTGGCAGTCGGAGCACGACTTCGGGTCAAGGTCGCACTCCAGGCACCAAAGGCACACGAGGTGCGGGTCTGTGACCGACATCAATTTGCGACAGGAGTCGCAAGCCTTGAAACCGGTCTGACGTGACATCCCTCCGTGCACCAGGAGTCGATCGACTCAAAAAAGGTGTCGACAAAAGTCGCAAAAACGGAGTCAAAAAGTGACTAGAGGTACCGCTCTCTCCGGATCTGCGATGGCTGGCGCGGAAAAAGAAAGAACGGACGTCAGCACGCGAGATCGGCGTCTAAGATACCGCAACGTCATTCTGGCGACCACGACGCCAACGACAAATGTGGAGTCGACCAACGCCACCTATCGACGCGCAGAGGTACTGCTGAGGAAAACATTCTCCGGATCCAGTCTGACGCCTGGGGGTAATTCTAAGGTGAGGAATCCATAACTAATTGTCTCTTTCAGATGATTGTTGTATTAAAGGTACCTGTGGTAGCAAAATTACATGACCTTGTCTCTAAGCGATAACTAAGGGTCACAGATGCAGTGAAGAGTCAGTGTAATGACAACAAGACCAGTGGTACAAGAGAAGAGTGCCTTGAACATGACCCACACAGCCTAGGAAAGTAGTCAAGATGCCACAACAAGGAAGACCAGCAGGGTACAAGGATAAAGATAAAATCCCCTTCTATAGAGGACACAAGAAGGAATTTTAACCTGTGTACCACTGGTGCCTGAGAGACCGCGGCAAGAGCCCATCCTGCTGAATATAGCGAGCGCAGCTCGCTAAAGAGGTGAAAGGACGCACTGATGTGGAACGGTGTTACCACTTGCCCCACTGCTCAACTAGGAAATTAAGAGTCTCTCAGGAGAAGTAGAATAACCCCAGAAAGAGTAGCATAGGTGATGCTCTATAGATTGAAGCAAGGAGAAAAGAGAGCTTTACCATAAATAGGCTCATGTGCAAAGCAGTGAGACATGTACAAAGTCTCCCAAGGAGTTCTAATGATAAGCTCCCTATAAGGGACATCAAAAGTACCACAAAGGTACCTAGTAATGCCTAAAAGGCATACAGAAGATGCTCTACATAGAGCAGGGAAAATGATCTTGGGGATGAAACCCATCTTCAGAGAAAAAGAAAAAACCTTGCTCCATCAGGTGTTAAACCCATTTAGGGCCACAAAGAAAATACTTCCCAGAGAGCAGGAGCTAAAAGCCTTAAGAAATAATAATACCTGCACAAGGCAGGAACACCTCACTAGGTGCCACCAGAAGTTGGGATTGTTCCTATGAAGTGAAAAAAAAAAAAAACAGGTTTGGGGGGACCTACAGGAATAAGACATGGAGAGAGGGCGGGTGTTTGAAGCCTTCTCTCAACCCGAAGTAGAGGACTCCACTCTGGTACCAGCCCATCTGCCATCTGTAAGAAGAGACAAAGATGAGCATCCCCCTTACTAAAGTAATTGGGGAGCTAGGGAGCCAGACGGTACAAGAATAGATATAGTTAAGAGTCAGGTTTACCCTGACTGTCCCTAAAGTGTTGCAATGCAGAATCAGCATGTGCGCCAAACAGGCAGGTGCCATCGAAGGGCATGTCCTTCAGGGTGGGTTGGACAGCCTCCTAAAAGCCAGAGTGGCGTAGCCAGACATGACGGTGAAGTACCACCGAATGAGCCAAGGTTTGATCTACTGAGTCCATGATATCAATGCCACATCTTATTGCAAACTTAGCTGCCTCTCGCCCATTCTGGAGTGTTTGGGCGAGTTCGCTCCAAGTCTCCTCCGGAAGCGAAGGCATTAGGTGCGCCACCGAATCCCAAAACGCATGGGAAAAGCGGCCCAGAAACACATGCAGTGTTTACTAACCGCAATGCTGACCTTCTTCCACAAGTTGCCGGCTGTCTGAACTCCCTGTCCAGAGGAATGTTAGGGAGGATGCTGGAGTCAGAAGAAGCCAAAGCTGCCTGCACCACAAAACTTCGACGCAGAGGCAGCTTTTTGTGTCTTTAAGTCTGTTGATCGAGACTCGCCCCCAGTCAATTTTTTTCGACGTTACCTGGGAACGTTTCTTCTTAGATTTTTGATGTTTGTTTTAGACGCTGATGACCCTCATTTGGGTGGCTAAGCCCTTTCCTTTGGCAATGTTGTCTTCCTCCTTGCTCGATAACCCCAGGTCTCTCAGTGACGGAGTCTCCTTCTGTCATTGCATGGCATGTTTTGTTACGTTATGTTATGTTAATAAGGTTTTGTAGAGCGCTCGTTCACCGATTGGTTTCATGGCGCTAATCCTAGAAGGTGCCGTGGAGGTTGACAGTTCAATTGTAAGCCTTAGTGTACAACCAAATTTTGAGCAATTTTCTAAATCTTATATAAGTCAGTGCTGGACCTGATTTCCAGGGGGATGGAATTCCACAATTTAGGGGCCAGAATTGCAAACCTGGCTCTTCCTAGTCGCTTTAACTTAAAGGTTGGAGTTGCCAGTAATAGGAGGTGAGCCGAGCGAAGATTCCGTGAGGTAGAGTACCTGGTAATAAGGCTGTCTATAAAACCGGAGCCCTGACCTTGCAGTGACTTGAATACCAGACAGCCGATCTTAAATACACAGCGTTGAGGAATGGGGAGCCAATGCAATTCCCTCAGAAGGGGGGGAAGCATGATTCCACCGTGGTTGCTGGTAAATCAGTCTGGCTGCCTGATTCTGGACTATCTGCAGCCCTTTCATAAGACCAGCTGGTAATCCAAGATAGATTGCGTTGGAGTAGTCAAGGCGCGATAGAACCATAGCCATTACCACCTGTGTCAATGCAGCCTGGGTCAGCAATCTACTTATCTTTCTGATCTTACGCAGCTGATAAGCACAAGAAGATACAACTGACCCAACATGCGTTTTTAGAGACAGGTCATTAGATATCGTAACTCCAAGACTCTTGGCTGATGAGGAAGGGATGGGAGGGGGGCCCAGTTCTCCAGGCCAGTAGTGCGGGCCCCAGAAAACCTGGCTGCCACCCGTCAAGACTAATTCCGTCTTTCCTGTGTTTAATTTTAAATGATTGCAGTCCATCCAATTACAGATGAAATGCATGGTCGACTGAAAGACAGATTGAGTGAGGCGAGTTGTCAATAGTAAAAAACAGTTGTAGATCGTCCGCATAGTTGAAGGTAGCCATTTTCCTTTCATTCAACAACCTAATCAATGGCATAGTGTGCTTGTCTCGGTCTGGCCCTCCCCTTTTAGGTCTTTGGTTTGCAGCCTGTGCAGGCCTCACAGCTGTTGCTTCTGTAGCATATCGGAAGGCAAAAGTTGCACACCTGGTGGTGATCTTTTTGTACAAACTTGTGATGGCAATTCTGGCAGAATTGAAAAGGTGTGGAATAAATGTAGGTTGTGAGAGGGCATAAAAGCAGAAATAAGGCAAGGCATGTGACAATAGGTCTCTTCAGTTGTGATCTATTTGTACTGTTGAAACTGTCTCGCATATAAACCCAGCATTTGGTTCTATCATCTGCTGCAGTATTAGGATCTTGGTTTCTGCTTCAAGCTGGATAAAATGCTAACACAGGCATCTTTGATGGAATGCCTGGCTAAGGAAGCTTCAGGAGTAAGGCTTAACCTGCATAATATGCAGCACCCATCTGTCTTTGTTATATTTTGCCACTCTGTAAAATTGCTGGTGAAGATTCCTCATACTAACTACAAACAGAAGAGGGAGAAGCAGGAAATCCTTGCTTGTCTGAGCAAGGAGTTTACAAGGTTCTCCACATGGATCTTGCCCTCTTCAGCTGAATGATTTACACAGTTCATATGGTGTCTTCTAGGATGCTTGTTAGTGTCTCCAATGGTGATGAGCCCTTCATCTTGAGAACTTCCTCCTTTAAACCCTTTATTCTAAATCTACTACATTTTTGTTTTTCATGCATTGCATATGATCATAGTTATTTGGGCCACAAATGGGTCAGAAACTAGTTTGTGTTAAGCATTTAATATATGACTTTTAAGGTAAATATAATATTTTTAGCTAAAGACCATGACAATATTCATAGACTACGAAATCTGAGGAGTCAGCTGAGTAACTGACTTGATTTGAAAATTGCAGCCCTTCACAGAGCACCTACTGAAAATCCGTGCTTGTCCATAGGTGGCTGTTTGCACATCAATGGAGAGACAGACCAGTGATAGCATCGTAAAAGAGCGGTAGCACTTGCAACTTTAATACTATTGCATGTGACTTACACACGTTTTGGCATACTGCACCTAATTATTCCTTCTCAACTAGTAGTCTGGCTGTGTCTCAGTACATTTATGTGACAACCCCTTACCTTCAACAATGGTCTCAAAACACTAGTGACCGGTGCTGGCTCAAATAAAGAAAGGTGTATTTTGAGTAGGCAGTTAAACTGGAGAGCTTGGAGCCAGTAAGTATTGTTGTAGGCAGACTATTTTGAAAATGGACTGAGAGACACTTTCTTTAGGGCTAGGTATGACATGGGGTACTGTAATGCATTTCCATTAGAGATCATTAAGGAACATGTGTTCCAAACAGATACTGGTCGGAAGGTAATGGTTGTCAACCAATAAAGGCATTTAAAGACTAAGCAGGCTACTTTAAAATTGATCCATTTTTCTCCTTGCCCTAGTGATATGATCCCTTCTAAGCCCACCCACCAGTCTGCCCGCTTCTTTTGATACCATCTGCACTTGCTTCTTTCGATACCATCTGCAGTTGAAGACCCGGAACTGGTGGATGATAGTATCAAGTGCCTTAGCATAATCTAAACATGATTTACAAGCTTACCCAACTCTGAAAAGTCCAGGATTGGAAAGAGAGCAGAGGGAGGCCCATTTACAGTAAGCAAATTTGTAAAACAAAATAATAATAATAATAAAAAACAACAACCACCACCAAACTTATACCAGAGCTCTTCTGTTTCTGGAATACATTAGGATCAAACATCATAGAGATATTTTACTTTCTTTGTTGAGGTGACTGTAATGCTCAAAAGAGGTGGCACTTTCAGATTCTTCACAATCTATTTCTCTTTCTAGCGAAAGATGACTTTAGGGTTGCTGTTGTGCAACTAAAGGTAGTAATCATACATCAAAGCTTGGATTGCATGTAGACAGCCTTTTGAGTGAGTGGATCATTCGAAGGCTCTTTTACTTTGATATAAAGCAGTGAAATCAAAGAGGCTGACCAGTGTTTTTTTGATAACACCACCACAAAGATGGAATCTGGAGGAGAATTAACTCTCAGAATAGAGTGGTCCAGCCTTTGCAGGGTTGCATTGTTTGAGTCGTAGTTTTTACAAGTTTAATGAGGCCCCAAAATATGGAAGGGGCTTTAATGCCACTTGTGGTTTTGAGATCCAGAAAATAAGAAATTGTAGTCTGAGGAGCTGCTGTTGGATTGCTAGGTTTAGTTGTACCCCTCACCAAGACATCTAGAAAGATATCATTCATCGTAAAAACTTTAAAAACTGATTAGGCGGCAAGGATGGAGTATAAGAGGCAATGCCTGTACATGTGTGTGTATACACTGGGTATGTGTGTATACACTGGGTATGTGTGTACACGCTGGGTGTGTGTGCGTGTGTGTGTGTAAGGTGTGGGACCTCTCGCCGGTGGTAGGCCACACGTCATGTGGGTCATGTTGGGTCCACACTCTGGTAAAAAAAAATCAAAAATCAGTTGATGTGGAACTTGGGTACCCTTGGGTCCAGGACAAACACACAAACTGCAACTTGGACAATGTAATTTATGTATTCCGGTGCCCATGCAATCTCCTGTACATAGGAATGACGACCTGGAAAGTGAAGGTCAGAATAATGGAACACAAGAGCAATATAAAGTGTAAAAAAAAAAACATGACCAAACTTACCACACACTTTGCTGACAGGAAGACATCCATTGGACAGTATTGGACAAACCCACAGTCCCCCAGTTTGTCAGAGATATAAAGACCTTCCTACTTAAGAGGGAGCAGAAATGGATTTACAGGATCCGCAGCCACAAAGTCAGTCTTACTGATGACATCCAGTTGTATCAGCTCAGTAACTTCTAATAAACTCTGAGAGACATGATGCAACACAGTGATAAGAGGTAGATCATATAGTTCTCCAATACCCATACGTGAACACATTAAATGAGAGTGGAGACATTACTCAGTAAAGTGGTTAGTGGTAGAATAGACAGTTCACCAATACCCAGATGTGAACCCATAAGATGCGAGTCTATAATGGCCGGTGGTCACAACCATAGGCACCTAATGTGTATGCACTCAGGATACATGGTCCATAATAGTGTCCATCATTCATTACTCATGACCATATATTCCCTGAGTGTAAGTGTGAAGATAGGAACTGTACAGCTTTGTTCCTCTCTATGGCCGCTATTACCACAAGGCGATGTACTGATAAAATACAGACATGGTCATTGGACTATACGAATGCGACCTAATGACTCTCCCTCATCCCCTATACTATGATAGGTGATGGCGATGAGGCTCCATTTACTTTTTGACACGAGACACGCAACCCTTATATTCGGGGTGCAGATGTAGAGAAACAGTATACACTAAAGGAGGCGAATCACAGCCAGAACATACTCCACCCGGCAGCTAATACAACCCAAATGTTTAGGTGACACGACGACCACTGAACATCCGATAACGTGGGTTTTGTATTAACACTGGGGCTACATTACATCAAACATTAGTCCTGGGAAAATCTGCACAAACACGAAAAAATGGGGTAGAATGAAACCATTTGGCTAGCATTCTAGTGTCGGCCCCTATCAGGTGACAGGACGTGCACCGCCAGAGGGTGGACGTGGAAACTTTCAATGTGTTCTGAACACACTGCACAATGGCGACTGAATGAGACAGAATGAAACCATTAGGTGAACGTTCTAGTGTTTGGCCGATCATGTGACCGGACACGCATCGCCGGAAGGTGGACGTGGAAACTCTCAATGCGCTTTGATCATATTTAAGCAGAGAAGACAATGTGTAGTCAGCTACACAGGGCAGCGAGAGGCACAAATAGGTGGCGACCGACCCTTGACGAAATAAGAACAGGGAGCTTACAAAAGCGGTTCTCCGCATGATGTTGGAAGGTGTCGGGTGTTGTTCAGCTGGTGAATTACGGAAGCATAAACAAGGGAATGGGCTCTACCTGTGATAGCGGAACATCAGACCGAATACATGTGCTTGTAGGAAGCTGGCTCTTTATATACTATACCAAAGTGAGGTATACTGTGCACAGAGTCCAGTGCAACACCAAAGGTAGGCAGAGGTAAAGTTAGATAGCACCTCACTCTCTATTTGTGGTAGTGTGGTCGAGCAGTAAGGCAGTATAAGAAGACAGTGTTAAGCATTTGTTGTACCCACTTAGTCAGCAAATGAATTCACACACTCTAAGACTGAACTTCAGACCAATTGTTTTTGTATAAAAATATTTTTATTTTTTTTATTTTCTAGAACCAAGCAAGCCTGGCACAGGTAAGCAATAAATACTTTACAGTAGTAATGCAGTTTGTAAACAGTTTGGACTGCAATTGTAAATGTACTTCAATTTGATTACAGAAATGTTACTGTTAATGCAATGCTTTTCAGAATACAGTACATATACTTTGTATAGGATTTTCAGTAAAATATCATGTAAGTTACTTTTCAGATTACTTTTCTTACACAGTGTAGCATACCTGGATACTACACTGGGATATTTCCTGTAAACAGGTAAGTAAAAGCGTTTTTGTTAGTTAGTACAATTTTAACGAATTTCTTTAGGTTTTCCAACTCCACACTTAGAAACTTTTCATAGAAAAACAGTCAATGTTATCCTATGAAGGAAAATAGTGTTATCGGTTTAAAGGCAAGTACTTTGTTGTGGGAGTTGGTGTTCTGGGGTTAGACTCAGGGGTCCCCCAGGGTCAAGGATGCACTCTTGTTACACCCTCAGCTGCACTAGGGCGGCCGGGTGCAGAGTGCTGAGGCCCAATGTTATCCAATAGGGATAGGGGGCCTCCAGTTGGTGGCTGCTGGCGAGCAGGCCACAAGGTTGTGGGAGCCAAGCTCCTGGTGTTAGGCTCAGGGCAAAAGGGGATCCTGTTTAGCACAACAAGTGCACCCGCAGCGGCGGCTGGGTGCAGGGTGCTTGTTTGGCGTCGGGTGCCCTGTTGTTATCAAAGGGGATTTTCGGTTTTGGTTTTCAGCTGCAGGTTCGGTCCAGGAAGACTTCCAGGAGGAACCAACAGCTGGGCAGGTAAGTTGGAAGGGCTCGGGGATGTAGGTGCACCTCGGGTTCTCTTCTCCAGGGCGCAAGGCGGCTGGATGCAGGGGGTCTTTTGAGGTCGGATTTCACCTTACCGGGCCACTTGCGGTTGGGGTGGGGGTCTCCGTGCAGAGGCTTCAGGCGAAGTCGGGGAGTCCTGGAGGGGTCAACCCACAGTGGACTCGGACCCTGGAGCGCTGGGGGACATCGCTGGGACCGGTGGGCCACTCGAACTCGGGCCATAGGTGCAGTGGTGGTTCCAGGCCTCAGGTTTCTTTGTCCTCAGCAGGCTCAGAGTCTGTCTTGGGAGTTTTTCTTTTGAACAGAGCTGCTGTTCACAGGCGATCCAGTCGTTGTTGAAGGCAGTCAGTCCTCCCAGGGTTCTGGAGGTCGCTGGCAGCAGGACAAGGCGACTTTTGGCACAGGATCTCTGGAAGCTGCAGACGGGCCGGTAGGGCTGGGGCCAAGTCAGTTGTTCTCTGCAGTCTCCTCTGCTGGACATCTTCTTTCGTCCTTTTTCTTCGTAGGTTGCGGGAATCTGCCTTCTTGGTACAGGGCTGCCCCCTAAATACTGTATTTAGGGGGCGTTTTAGGGGTCTCGGGGTCAGTAGCCAATGGGCTACTGACCTTAGGGTGACTACACCCTTGGTGTGCTCACCCCACGTGGGGGAGTGAGCACAATCCCTAATCCTGATTGGGGAGTGCCTGCCATCTGCAAGATGGCGGGCACTGAAGAGTGGGCTTCACCTCGCCTCCCCCATCTGAGGGGTGGGGTTGGCAGAGGTGGGCACACCTTCTGGGCTGGCTAATTTTTCCCGCCCGTCTTCCCGCCGAAACGGAGGGGAGACAGGAAGGGGGCCTGCTCCTGATAGCAGGAGAGGCTTGGGGTCGCATTACAAAGGCTGCAAGGCCTTTGAAGCTCCCCTGCCACAGATGGCTCTTCCTGGCCTGAGAGAGGTGTGAACACCTCCACCCAGGAAAGGCTTTGTTTCTGGGCTCGGGGAGCGTAGGCTCCCACCCCAGTGGTCCAGAAACATGTCTCGTGGTGGCAGGCTGGTGTGTACCAGTCAGGGAACCCAAAAGAGGCTGGCCGTTTTTCAGGGGGCATCTCTAAGATGCCCTCTGAGTGCATTTTTCATTAAATCCCACACTGGCATCAGTGTGGGTTTAATGTGATGAGAAGTTTGATACCAAACTTCTCAGTTTTCAGTATAGCCATTATGGTGCTGTGGAGGTCGTAATGACAACCTCCCAGCACCATATACTCTTAATGGCAGCACTTCTCTTACAATGTCTAAGAATGGGCTTAGACACTGTAGGGGTACAGGGCTCATGCACCTGTACCCTCACCACTGGTATAGAGCACCCAGCTAGAGGGGTAGCTGATCTAAGCCAGGGCAGTGGGTTGTAGGCATGGCACACAGGGATGTGTGTCATGTCGACTCTTCACTTTGTTCTGCACCAAAACACGCAGCCTGCAAAGGCAGGGTGTGAGTGTAATGGTACAGGGCCTCTAAGGGTGGCACAATACGTGCTGCAGCCCTTAGAGGTCTTCCCTGGTCAGAGTGCCCTGGGTACTTGGGGTACCATTTACCAGGGGCTGGCCTGATGCCAGGGTGCCAATTGGGTTTGGTACAGTTTTGGGGAAAGAACACAGGCCCTGGGAACCTGATTGGCACGGACCCAGGGCACATCAAGTCAAAGTGCATCAGTAGTTCTGGCAAAAAGTGGGGGGGGGGTTACTGCAACAGAAACCCAGCTTCTCTCAGTGCTGAGCTGATCTATCTAGCTAAGGCCTGTGAGCAGGTGGATATTTCAATGTAACTAATGTTTTTTCCTCGCTACAGAGTGGGACTACAGGGGGACGCTCCCGCTTGCACTCCAGTTTGAGTGATTATTGGTAAGCAACATTACAATGTGTCCACTTTTTACAAATATTTTAATCACTCCATCTGTGTGTGTGTGTGTTATGTGGTGGTAGTATGCTCATAATAATGGGCTAATGTGGGCCATGATAACGATTGTGTGTGCACTATGTCTCTCCCTCGTGAGGGAAAGAATACCTTCACAGCTAGTGAGCAGATGTAGCTCCATGTGGAGCAAGATTAAATGTATAATAGGAAAACGTTTGGTGTTGTAATTATCTATGGTGTTTGTCATTTCAGAGAATCCGTGTGTGTTTACGTAGAAAGTGACAAGTAAGGTCATTATAACTTATTTCCTTCAAGCTTGAAAGAATCTTTTGTAAAAACTAGTGGGATAGCTAGTCCTGTGGAAGGCGGAACGACCCTGAGTAGGCAAAAAAGAACGTCCGAAACATGTCGACAAGATAGGCAGCAAGGAGAGATAAAGGGGCACTCATTACCCCCATAGTCAACTCCATTTCTGAATCCATTTTTAATCCTATCCAGGGAGTCCATTTTTAAAGACTGTTGAGGGCATTCCTGAGATAGTTTTATGACTTTACTTTGATTATTTGTCTCCGAATTTTTTACTGCGTGGACCCCAACATATGTTTGTGTTGTCTTCCCCCTCCCCTTACTTCATCCCAGGCGTTGGTCTGTGCAGGGTGTTGTAGCAGCCCTATGATGAAGGATGCCACTATTAGTGGGTGAGGGCATTCTTACAAAACTCTGCGCTTTCCCAAGGTGGGGTGTCTGTGTCAACAGAACACGTGTGTGTGTGTGTGTGTGTGTGTGTGTGTGTGTGTGTGTGTGTGTGTGTGTGTGTGTGTGTGTGTGTGTGTGTGTGTGTGTGTGTGTATGCTGGGTGGGGGTGTGTGCGCGCGTGTGTGTGCGCTTGAGGTGTGTGCTCCTAATGTTGTGTCCTAGAACTCATAGGTTTTCTTTCTGGAATTCTTTCCTTCTTAGATGTCCACTCACTTGCAGGAGTGGGAGTAGAAGACTGATCAGCTCTCATTATGACTCCTTGATTTTCTACGAATAACAGTCATTATGGAGGCTTTGCTGGGATAGTAGGAATCAGGGGAGTATCATCTAGACCTGCATCAGCAGGACGTTCTTACCAATTTGGTGCTCTGCAGGTGGAAAGAACCATAATGTCAGTCTTTTTGTGGAGGAGAGTTATTAAAGAACAAGTTACTTACCTTCTGTAATGATGTATCTGGTAGAGACACATGTTAGTCGTAGATTCCTTACCTTAGAATTTCCCCCAGGCGTCGGTCTGGATCCGGAGATTTTTTTCTTCAGCAATACCCCTGTGCGTCAGTAGGTGGCGTTGGTCGACTTCGCGTCCCTCGTCGGCATCGTTGTTGCCGGGATGACGACAGTGCCGAGCCAGCCCCTGCACGCTGACGTCAGTTCTGACACGACTTTCCACAACAGAAGCGCAGAGCCATGAAAGACACTGACCACTGGTGCACTACAACTAGGGCCCTGTAAGGGAGTCCCTATCCCTAGAAATCAGTTCGCAGAGCTGGGAGGATGGGTGGGGCGGTAAGGAATCTACAACTAACATACGTCTCTACCAGATACATTGTTACCGAAGGTAACTTGTTCATCTGGTAGAGACTGTTAGTTGTAAGATTTCTTACCTTAGAATATATACCCCAGCAATACTATCCCCGGAGGAGGTATCTGCGAACCAAGTTCACATAAGAAAGTCCTGGAGGACCGAACTGGCAAAAAAGCCGTCCCTCCAGACTTGACTGTCCAGGCAATAGTGTCTGGTAAACATGTGCAGAGATGCCCATGTTGGTGCCTGGCAGATATCAAGGAGTGGGATTCCGCGTGCCAATCCAGTGGTTGCTGCCGTAGCCCTAGTGGAGTGAGCATGCAACCCCACTGGAGGATCCTTCTTCGCTAAAGCATTGCAGATCTTAATGCAAAGGACAACCTATTGAGAGACGGTACATTTTTGAACAGCCCGGCCTTTTTTGGCACCCACAGAGCCGATAAAGAGTTGAGCATCCACACGGAAGTCTTTGGTGTAGTCAAGATAGAAGGACAGCACACGTTTAGGGTCCAGACGGTGGAGTCTCTCCTCCTCTTTGGAAGGGTGCGGAGGTGGGAAAAAGCCGGGCAAGGTGATGGATTGTCCTACATGAAATGGTGTAACCACTTTAGTTAGGAACGAAGGCCTCGTTCTAAGCACCACTTTGTCCGGATGCCCAGAGAAGAAAGGCGGCTTGGAAGATGGAGCCTGAAGCTCACTCACCCTGCGAGCAGAGGTGATGGCAACAAGGAAGGCAGTCTTGAGAGAGATGAAGCCTGAGAGGACAGTTATGAAGAGGCTTGAAGGGAGCACACACAAGAAATGTGAGAACAAGATTCAAGTCCGACTGGGGCACTATGAAGAGAGATGGAGGAAACAGATGAGTAATGCCCTTAAAGAATCTGTTAACAATAGGAAACTTGAACAAGGATGGCTGATCTGGCAGCCGAAGTAAAGCAGATATAGCTGCAAGATAACCTTTGAGAGTGCCCAGAGCAGAGCCCTGAATATTCAAAAGGACCTCTGAAAGAGGGGCAGAAAGGGGATCCACAGCCTTTGCTGTGCACCATGTCACAAACCTGTTCCATCTACAGACGTACACCAATTTAGTGGAGGGACGCATGGCTGACAAGATGACATCACAGACTTCGGGTGGAAGGTCGAAAGCTGTCAACTGCCGATGCTCAATGTCCATGCAAGGAGGTGGAGACTGGACAGGTTCGGAAGAAGAACCGACCCCTACTGCTGCGACAGAAGATCCTCCCAAAGGGGCAGTCTGATCGGAGGATCGATGGCCATGCTCAGAAGCTCGGGGTACCAGACTCTTCATGCCCAGTCCGGAGCCACAAGAATAACTTGGGCCCGGTCGCGCTTGATCTTCTTGAGCACTTGGGGCAGAAGTGGTAAAAGAGGAAAGGCGTACAGGAGGCCGCAATTCCCCTCGAGAAGTAAAGCGTTGCCCAGCGAGTGCCGCCTTGGAAACTCCAACGCGCAATACTGCTGACACTGCGCGTTCTCTTCGGTGGCGAACAGATCTAACCAAGGATCTCCTCACTGCTGAAAGAGACCTTGCACCACCTCAGGATGAAGACACCATTCGTAATCGACCAAGCACCGATGGCGGAGTTCGTCCGCCCTGGCATTGAGAGAACCCTCCAGGTGTTGAACCACCAGGGTCATGCCCTGATGTTCCAGCCATGTACAGAGGCAGAGAGCCTCCTGTCCTGACAAAGGGTCCACGACCCCACCACGCCCTGTTTGTTGCAGTACCACACGGAGGTGGTGTTGTCTGTGAACACCTGCACCACTTTCCCTTTGAGAGGGGGAAGGAATGCCTTCAGTGCCAGTCTGATCGCCCGGAGCTCCAGCAGGTTGATATGGAGCCCGGGCTTCGCCAGAGACCAGATTCCTCTGAACTCTGCCTCTCCCAGATGGCCGCCCCATCCCAGGAATGACGCATCTGTCAATATTTTTTTATTATGATTTGGAACTCCGAAGAGTTCCACATAAAAACATATATCCAATTTATCAACTTAACCAACACTTAAAAAGAGAAAATTCTGTTTTCATATAAAGGACAATTCATGAGTACATGTTAATTACGCAGAGTAGAGCAATATAAACACAAAATTAATTTCAGAGTCCTTTCAAATACAAAGATTGCAGGGCTAGACAAAACAAATTGAACACGTAGGTTTTTAGACGACTTCAACTGTGCTTTTGCAAAGATACGTTTATCATAAAAATGATTGTTGTAAAATTCTAAAAATCAGTAGAATATATACAATAACTAGCAGCATCGAGGAAGAAGAAAAAAGTGCAAGTGCTCAAGTATCAAAATCTTAAAATAATAGATACTCAATTGCGCATAACGGCATTCGTAGCAGCATGTAAGGAGACGAAAGTCCAGATACAGAACTGTAGCATCAGCATCAAAAGACCCTGTTGAAATGCGACCATAACGTAGATAGTAACAAACATAATAGTACAATAGCACTTTAATGATTACAACCTGTTAATAAAAATTACCCAAAAGTATTTGGTATAGAATTATTTAAGTACAGCACAAGTGGTGCCTATCCCGCCTATTATGGCTAAAAGGGGCAACCGAATACTTCTCTAGAATATATTCAAAAATTGTTTAAAAAAGCTAAAAATGTTTAAGACAAACAGGTTCGGAGGGAGGGGCCAGAAGACAATTACGGGCCTCCTCAGCTGTGACAATATTGTACTTTAGAAAAAAGGGTCTCATATATCTACGTCGTAATGGTTGTAACACGGGACAGACAAATAGGACATGATTTAAGTTCCTGTACACATGTGCCACATAAGTGACAAAGTCTTTCCTGCTTTGGGAGACCCTCCCAAGCGCCTGTTACAATTCTTAAGGGGAGTAAATTCAGCCGGAGTAACAAAATTACTCTACGCACTCCATGTTGAAGATTCCATAGAACATAAGGTTGTGGCTTTTTATAAATACTACTCCCCACTATAAGATCATTATTTTGACGCTGTGCACACAGTACTGAATCTCTTTTACGAGATACATCATAAATTGTTTTTTTAATTCTGGTTTTCAAAACTTGTTTGGGAAGAGCACCTGAACAAAGATTTCAAGATCAAACAACTTTACCGCTTTCTGGTAGTTCCTAAAAAGGACGCTCTTTCCCTTCGAGGTATCAAAGATTTCTTCACGCATTGCTACCCGTAAAGGGTTCTCAAGACTGTTCAATAATGTATTGCCCCATCTTAAGCACACAGCCATAGAGAACACATAAGTGGAGAGTAACCCAAATTCAAGCCGAATCGCCGCTATAGGTGCTGAGCGATTTAAATTACACATTTGGCGCCAAATACGCCCCTCTACTTTCTCAAAATTCTCCCAGTACTGTTGCTCTATTGTTTTACAGGCATAACCCAACGCTGGAGGTATTTTGATTTTGTAAACTGATAAAACATGCGCAAACTATCTTTTCCCGTAATGCTTGTAGAGTCTGCTGATTGCGGAGGCCTGTGAGATTGCCTTGCCTCTACATTGATCAATATGATCGCTACTAGAACACGTACTTGTGAAAATTCTCCCTAAGTATGGATATAACTTAACCACAGCAAGTTTATCCTTCCCCAAAAACCAGTGCATTTGTTTCCTAACTCAGCATCCCCAATATCTAAAAACCATAATTTTGTTTTTTGAAATATTTATTTTTAAAAAGTAATCTTCTGAATAACGTGCTCACTCAGGGAGTCGTCTTTGGAGTCCGATTGGAGTTAGGTCTAATAAAATGGCGTCATCCGCATATAGCAGGCAACTCAACTTCATAGTTCCTAATTTTGGGGGATCCCCTTTACAAGACCCTACCCTGTTCGGCAAATCAATGTAAAGAGAAAAGAGAAGAGAGGCCAATAAGCACCCTTGCTTTAGCCCATTCTGGGTCTCTCTTCTTCTTGACAAGCCCCGAGTTCCACCCATTAGGACCTGGGTCCAAGTGGAGGAATGCAGTGCGATGATTAATCTAAAGCGATTCACTGGTATTCCCATAGTGGTCAATTTTCTCCACAGCGTCCCCCGGTCAACCCGATCGAAGGCAATGGAAAAATCTATAAAGGCCGCATATAACGGCATACCCCTGTTCATTGGATATTTTTCTATTAACGTTTGCAGGGCAGTAATATTGTTGATGGTACCGCTGTGTTTACGAAACCCGGCTTGCTCTACAGGGACAAAGCTGTTTCCAAATGCCCAGTCTTGAAGGTGGACAAGAATGCTCTTAGCGAACAATTTTCCAGTCGCATCCAGTAGAGTGATCTGTCTAAAACTTGCAGGGGAATTTTTTGGTCCCTTTTTATATAGTGGGACCACTATACTACCCTTCCAGGACGACGGAATGGGCCCATGTTTGTAACAATAAGAAAAAAAACTGACACAAAAATTGTGCCCATGCTGCGATGTCCTGTTTGACTATAGCTATTGCTACATCATCAGGACCCATCGCACCCGAATACCTTGCCCCTTTAATGTAACCCTCTAATTCATTGCACGAGGGGGCGCCATATTCGCTCCCCACCGAGGAGTCGATGACCAAGTCTAAACTCCACCCAACCAAGGGATTTTTAGCGTATAACTGGGAAATGTATGTGGTCCATTCTTCATCGGATATCAAAATGGGTTTTGCCTTAATTCTGCCATCACAAAACTTGGCTACTAATGCCCAATATTTGCGTGCATCTCCGGACTGTGCAACCTCTCTTAATTTTATCCAGTTTGCATCTTCTACCCCTCTGCGCTCGGATATCAATTTTCTTTTTCTTACCTGTTTTAGTCTAGTAATTTTCCTTTGTCTAGCCATTGACGACTGCTTAAATTGTTCCCTTATCAGGGCATTAATCTCACAATTCAGTTTTTTAATCTCCCAAGGTTTCTGCACTAAAGGCTTAATGCTGCTGGATTGCTTTTTACTTCCACACAATCTGATTAGACCCAATATCCTCTCAAATTTGGAAATGGGATCTTCCTGGTTAGGGCCAGGATGCGCACTTTCAACAATTCTCCTAAAACATGGGAGGTTTTTTGCTAGACCAAAAAGTACGCCCATTAGTTTGATTATATAGAATGCTTTCATCCCTTTGATTCCAGGGTTCAAGTAGCTCGAGTGCCATGTTAACATCTACTAATAGAACTCCATGATCACTCAAGTTTGTAGGCAGTACCTTAAATTGCGTACATGCCCCAAACAATGGATAGGAGACCACCATATAATCGATCAGTGAGTGTCCACGTGCACCCCAAAAAGTGAAAGAGGCAGGAGAATCATCGGGGAATCTGCCATTCAACAGCACAAAATCACACATTCTCAGATTATGCAAGCGAGACAGACCCCGTCTATCTGATCTAATATGGCCAGGTAATAAGGATTCCGGGATGGACCATACATCCGCCAGCTCAGTTAGAAAAAGCCATACAGGAAAAGTTTGAAATTTTAGCGTTAAAATCACCCACCATCAATATAGAGTTGCACTCTTCGGAGATACTAGTCTTGTGCACAAAGGAAAAAAAATCGATTCAACCAGTGAGTCTTATGCTCTCCCAGGTGGAATGTATACATTTGCCAAGAATAGTGATACAGTCTGACCTCTTATACCTTTACCTAACCTAAGTTTCACACCCATACAAAACTTAGAAGGATGGAAAAAACCACAGGATTCCAATTTACAGTGCAGCTAAGTAGGATGGCTAAGCCACCACTAGCGTGACCTTTAGCTGAAGGCTTTGCTGCGCTACAATATACAAAAAAGTTTTCAAAATAGAAGTCCACACAGCTCCATGTTTCTTGGAGACAGATTATTTTAGGATCGTGTACTAATAGGGAATTTAACTTGAGTCTGGAATTTCCAACACCCGCTAGGTTCCAGGACAGGATTTTACCTAGTGGGTTACCTACGCAACATGGGCAGGTTTGCCTCATCTTTTGAGCCGTTCAGTGAGCCAGCTACCCAACTCCACTGTGCCATATCCTCATCACCTATGGGTTCGATGGAACTTTTAACCTCGGGTCCTTTGATGTTAATCTCTCTTTTTCCTAAAGAGCTATTCACTAATATTTTGATGTCTTTTGGATTTATGGCACCCCTTGTGTTGGAAAACCTACTACCTGGCTCCTGATTTTTAATCCTATTAGATTCAAGTGGGGACACCAAAGGGTCCGCAAATGGAAACACATCTATCCCTTTTTAGGTCTCGCCTGAGCCAGCGCGCATGCGCTGCTCTGCGAGGCTTCTAGTAAGGACTTCCAACTCGGACGCTCAAACGCTATTGGCCTTTGCGTGCGTCTTTCTAAGAAAGACAGCACGCAATTGGCCAAAGGCGGGTGCATGTCCTGCCTTCTCTCTCCCCTGGCCTAGGGAGCTCGGGAGCTAGCAGCAGCCCTGCACTGTGCCTGCTGCATTCCTTAAATTTTTTGCAGTGCGCAGAGTTTACACAGACACTGACTCCAAACCCCCTCGAACCGGTTATAATTACAGGAGAGGCGGGTCACATTTCCACCAAGCCGTTGTGATCTGCAGTTTCCTTCAGTGGGAAGCCCTGAGAGACGTTAAACATTGGCGCGGCTGTTTCCCAAACATTTATAATAAAAATAGAAGAAAAAACCTCTCATGTCTTTTCCCGTAGCTACAGGAACGAGTTCCAACTTGTGGGTGAGACTTTTCTGCCGCCCATTTCCGTGTCCCGCTTGCACCTTCCGTGCACATCCGTGCCTCTCGCCCCCGAGCACACCGAGAGCGGTGCGGGCACGAAGGGAAGCCCGCACGTGGGAGATCCCGCTGCGGAACCGGGGAGTGCAGGCGCGAGCGGCTCACGCCTCCCCATGCTGCACATTGCGCTGCAGGCTCCCCCTCCTCACCTCAGAGCCGCCCCCTGCAGAAGAGAGGTGTAAACACCTCTCCTCCATCGGCACGGGCGGCCATGAGTGGCCCGCCTTTCAAAGCAGGAACTACACGCGCCACGGGCTGGGTAAATAAACACACCACCGGTGGAACAGACCTCGCATTTACCAGGGGCGGAGAAGGTTTCACAACAGAGGCATTGTGCGAAGAATGCAAACACAGAAACAGCTGGCGCGCCGAGCACCCACTACAGCCATGCATGCCATCCCACATCTCCTCATGCTTAAACGCAGCCCTAAGTTCCCCACAGCACGTTTGGAGAGGCCCTCTTAAAAAACACGCACGACACACCAATCTTTTCCACCGCTCTAAACCCTCAGTCTGACAACCAACCAGAACAAAAAAACGCCTCTTATTTGTCCGCCCAGAAGCACTCAAGGGGCTTTTCAAGGGAAGGAGATGCTATTAAAATACAATAAAATGCTACTCTTAGGTCAAGCCATACGAGGGCTGCAATGAGCAGCATTCACTCCAATACTCTGTCAATGAAGGGCTGACGAAAGAGATCGAAGCCAAACAACCACGCAGCAGGACATCAAGTCCAAGAGTAGTAATAGTGTGAACTCCTCCCTCCAGGTCGTTACAAACATCGTTCCGAGTGGTGGACTTGTGTGAGAGTATACTGCATTCTGGGTGTTGTAGTTTTGTCAGCGATACAGTGGCTGGTTTCACTTTATTTGTGGTCTATTTCCAAGCTCCTTCCTCCCCTCCCTCCCAATCAGTCATGGGGCTAGGACGGAGAAGGCGGGTTATGCTGCCACCTCAGAGCACGGGACACTGGTCTTTGCCTGCTCCTCGCAGCTGATCCGGCTGTGGGCTTGCTCTGATCTCAGAGGAGAAAGAACTGCAGGTAGGAGCTCTTATTACGAGCTCTGTTGATAAGCTGCTTTCCCTGGCCTGTATTTTCAACCCGCTCCTCCACCCCCCCCCCCTTGTCTCTGCTCTCCATCCCCCTACTCCCTCCCTTCCAATCACTCACGGGGCTCGCACGTTTAGAAAGAAGCCATCAGCAGTGTGAAAGCCCTGCAGCACATGTCTCGCCTGAAGGAAAACACTTTCCAGGAAAGCTGCGGGCAGCTAAGTACGAGCTCTTCGGTAGTTCCGGCCTTCGGCAACATATATATATATATTTTTTTTATTTGGTTACAATTTTGTAACAATACATTGTCACTGTAGGGCACTGTTAGCACAGAAACGCGGGTAAGCAGGGGTGAATTCTTTTTGCAGGATGCTAATTGTTGGTAATGGATAATGCATTCTGTGGTTTTTTAAACTCTTTAATTAACCGACCACAGGAAAGTTCAGGCTCCCCTTGCATGTTTTATTCCCCTCTCCCTGTGCTCACCCTCCCTTTCTTTTAGCCCATACCTTCGTGCTCCGAGGCCTCTACACCACCCCTCCCCCTTTTTATCTCTACTACCCCTGCGTGCTGTATGTTTATTCAGCAGCAGAAAAATCTGTGCTCGTTTAGCGCTGAAGGCACAAAGGGGCTGCACTTTTAAAGTTTCATTCCCAAACTGCATCTAAAACATAACTGATTACATCGCTGGCCTTTTCAATTTGAATATCAGTACGTGCCTACATTTATCTATAATGTGCATTGGCGTTATAAATCAATAATAACTTTAACTTCAACTTCCTTTCAGTACCTGCAGGATTTCCTTAGAAACTGCATCCTTTTTTTCGCTTTGTTCCTCTAACCGCCTTTTACACTCATTTATGCTCCGTCTTAAATATAAAGCACCTTCTTCACAGCTGAAATACGTCTGTGTGTTAAGTCTTCCCACACACGCCATACAACAGTGGCTTGGCAAGGCGGAAATAGTCATGTTTTCTGATGTCTTTTTTTGGGTGAATAAATACATACTGTTTTTCGATATGTTGAAGCTTTGCATAGGTAAAATTTCGCTTGTTTTCACATTTTTGTTTTGGGTAGGAGTTAAATATATTCTGCTTTTCGAATTTACTTTGCCTTCTGCCTACTGTGGTTTCATTATTCGCATATTTTCTGCAAGGGGGAGCATTGTTTTTAGCTTCGTTCACTCAACAATATATTACATACATTGTTGCAATTCTCGTGTCAGACACAGAGCGCCATCTTCAAAGCTGGATTTTGTTTGTCTTTTCAATTTAACCATGAACGGCAGATCCCATAAAGCTGCTTCTTGGCCCATGATAAGCTAACAATATAATAACTCTTCTGTGTGCATCATGTTGGAGCTTGGGCAGCACTTTTACTGCCTTTCTGTTGCTTCAACAATCCAAAGTGACTTAGAAGAGGGAAGGTACATGATTTTATAATATGTTACTTCATGATACTTTGCAGTCACACACATAATTTTATAGTGCTGTTCACATGCATGGAGGCATTTGTCTTTCTGTCAGCATATTAAAAAGCCTTGGAATGTGTCTATAGATCTTTCCTGAGGCAAGCATGTATTCCTGCATCAGAATGCATGACCCAGTGTGTAGTAATCGTATAGCTCTTCAATCCCTGATGGCACATCACCCATAATATTATTCTGCATAGCTAAACACTTATAAGGTCCCAAAGGCGAGACCTATTGGCTATGCCAATGCTTGTTTCCTGATGTGATCAGCATTAGCCAATACTAGCATTGCAATTATCCCTGAACTGAATGTGACTCTGGTATTTGGGGTACCGCTGCTAAGATCTAAGTAGACCAGCTCGATGTCTTTACTTGTGACTAATCTTAAGGCACAAGTTACTAACTTGTGTAACGATATATCTGTAAGAGACAGTAGTTAGTGACAGATTCCTTACCTTAGAATATCCCCAGGCGTCAGGCTGGATCCGGAAAGTTTTTTGCGTAGCAGTACCCTTGCGCGTCGGTAGGCGGCGTCGTGCGGCTCCGCGTCCGTCGTCGGAGTCGTGACCGCCGGGATGACGTCGCGGGCAGTACTTAGACGCCGCCCCTGCGCGCTGACGTCAGTTCTGTACACGACTTCCCGCGCCAGGAACGCAGAGCCATGCAAGAAGTTGACATAGGTGTCTGAAAAATACTAGGGCCCTGAAAGGGATGTCCTTAACCCTAGAAATCAGTTCGCAGTACGGGGAGGATGGGTGGGCGGTAGGAATCTGTCACTAACTACTGTCTCTTACAGATATATCGTTACACAAGTTAGTAACTTGTGCATCTGAAAGAGACACGTTAGTGACAGATTCCTTACCTTAGAATAGATACCCCAGCAATACCAACCCCGGTGGTGGGTCTGCGAACAAAGATCAGACAGGGAAGTCCTGGAGGACAGAACGGCCAAAGAAGCCGTCCCTCCGGACCTGACTGTCAAGGCAGTAATGCTTTGTAAACGTGTGCAGCGAGGCCCACGTAGCTGCCTGACAGATAACCGGCAGCGGAACACCGCGGCCCAAGGCCGTGGTAGCAGCCGTTGCCCTGGTGGAATGGGCACGCAGCCCAACAGGAGGCTCCTTCTTAGCCAATGAATAGCAGGTCTTGATGCACAAGGTAACCCAGCGGGAGATGGTTCTCTTGTGCACCGCCCTTCCTTTTTTGGCGCCCACGTAGCCAACAAAGAGCTGGTCATCCACCCGGAAGTGTTTTGTGCGGTCGATATAGAAGGAGAGCGCACGTTTCGGGTCCAGACGGTGGAGCCTCTCTTCCTCTCTGGAAGGATGCGGAGGCGGAAAGAAGGTGGGCAAAGTGATGGTCTGCCCAATGTGGAAAGCAGTAACCACCTTTGGCAAGAAGGACGGATGCGTCCGAAGAACAACCTTGTCTGGATGAACAGACAGAAAGGGAGGTTTGCAAGATAGAGCCTGGAGCTCACTCACCCGCCGAGCGGAGGTGATGGCCACCAGAAAGGCTGTCTTCAGAGTCAGAAGACGAAGAGGACAGTTATGGAGAGGCTCAAAGGGAGCGCACATTAAAAGGTAAGAACCAAGTTCAAGTCCCACTGAGGCATCACAAACGGAACAGGAGGGAAGAGGTGAGTAATGCCTTTTAAGAACCTGTTAACAACAGGGGACTTGAAAAGGGAGGGCTGATCAGGGAGCCTGAGGAAGGCCAAAGATAGCACAAAGATAACCCTTGATGGTACTCAGGGCAGAACCCTGTTGGGCCAGAGAAAGAAGGAACAGAAGGACCTCAGAAAGAGGGGCAGAAAGGGGATTCACAGCCTTTGCTGTGCACCATGCCACAAATTTGTTCCACCTGCAGGCGTATACCACCTTAGTGGAGGGACGCCTGGCTGCCAGAATCACATCACAAACTTCGGGAGGCAAGTCGAAAGGAATCAACTGCCGCCGCTCAATCTCCACGCAAGCAGGTGTAGACTGGACAGGTTCGGGTGGAGGACCGTCCCCTGCTGCTGCGACAGAAGATCCTCCCGAAGAGGCAGACGGATCGGGGATCTACGCTCATACTGAGTAGCTCGGGATACCAAACTCTTCGAGCCCAGTCCGGAGCCACAAGAATGACTTGGGCCCGGTCGTGCCGAATCTTCTTCAACACTCTGGGTAGAAGTGGTATAGGCGGAAAGGCGTACAATAGACCGCAACTCCACTCGTGACGAAAAGCGTCGCCGAGCGAGTGCCGCCTTGGAAATTCCAACGCGCAGAACTGATGACATTGCGCGTTCTCTTCGGTGGCGAATAGATCTAACCAAGGCTCTCCCCACTGTAGAAAGAGTCCTTGCGCCACTTCCGAGTGAAGACGCCATTCGTGATCCATCATGCACCGGCGGCTGAGTTCGTCCGCCCTGGCGTTTAGGGAACCTGCCAGGTGTTGAACCATCAGGAACATGCCCTGATGTTCCAGCCATGTCCAGAGGCGCAGAGCCTCCAGACAAAGGGTCCAAGACCCCACCCCGCCTTGTTTGTTGCAGTACCACATGGCGGTGGTGTTGTCTGTGAACACCTGCACTACCTTCCCTTTGACAGAGGGAAGGAATGCCTTCAGTGCAAGTCGGATCGCCCGGAGCTCCAGAATGTTGATATGGAGCCGGGACTCCGCCGGAGACCAGAGGCCTCTGATCTCCGCCTCTCCCATGTGACCGCCCCATCCCAGAAGGGACGCGTCCGTCACAACTGTGTGCTCTGGCTGGGGAAGGGAGAGGGATCTGCCCATGACCCATTGCCGGTTCGAAAGCCACCACTGCAACTGTTTTGCAGTCCCCTCCGAGATCTGGACGTGATCGGACAGGTTGCCCTGGTGCTGCGCCCACTGGAACTTTAGGTCCCACTGCAGAGCCCGCATATGCCATCTGGCATGATTGACCAGCAGGATGCAGGAGGCCATGAGGCCCAGCAGCCTCAGGGTCATCCGTACCGAAACCCAGGATAAAGGCTGAAAGATCGGAATCATAGCCTGAATATCCCAGACTCGCCGTTCGGGAGGATAGGCCCGAAACTGCGTCGTGTCCAGAACTGCTCCGATGAAAAGGAGCTGTGGAGAAGGAATCAGATGCGACTTCGGCACATTGATGGAGAACCCCAGCGAGTGCAGGAGTTCGGCCGTAGTCTGGAGGTGGGAGACGACTGCCTGGGACGAGCCCGCCTTCAGCAGCCAGTCGTCGAGGTAGGGGAAGACTGAAACCCCTGCCCGGCGCAGATGAGCTGCGACCACCGCCATCACTTTCGTGAACACCCGAGGGGCACTGGTAAGGCCAAAGGGGAGCACAGTGAACTGAAAATGCTCGAGGCCTACCGTGAACCGAAGGAAACGCCGGTGGGCCGGCAGGACGGGGATGTGGAAATAGGCGTCCTGCAAGTCCAACGCTACCAACCAGTCTCCAGGGTCTAGGGCAGTCAAGACCTGAGCTAGGGTGAGCATCTTGAACTTATCCTTCCGGAGGAAGCGATTGACGTTCCGGAGGTCCAAGATAGGACGCATGTCCTCCTTGTCCTTTTTTGGGCACCAGAAAGTAGTGGGAGTAGCAACCACGCCCTACTTCTGGGGTCGGAACATGCTCGATGGCCCTCTTGGCCAAGAGGGCCGTGACTTCCTTCTGCAGAAGTACCAAGTGATCCCCTGACATGCGGTGGAATTGAGGTGGCATGGCTGGGGGTGGTCTCGAAGGGGAGGGAGTAGCCCCTTCGGACAATGTCCAAGACCCACCTGTCCGAGGTGATGGGACGCCAGTGGTGAAGGTGATGGCGGACCCTGCCCCCTACTGGCGTGCTGTGCACCAGAAAGGAGGGACTAGGAGGGCTTGGAGGCCGCGGACGGGTTGGAGGTGGTGGCCTGACCCGCACGCTGGTTGCCCGAACCGCCACGGCGGTATCCACGTCCCCGGCCACGCGAAGACGCCTGCTGCGCGGGCCGGTGGCTGGGCTGCTGACGTGACTGGGCGCCCCTTCCGTGGCCACGATAGGGGCGAAAAGCAGAAGTTAGCGGAGGGCGTGTAGCAGAAAGGCCCAGGGACTTGGCAGTAGCCCGTGAGTCCTTAAAGCGCTCCAACGCATGGTCTGCTTTGGACCCAAAAAGACCGACTCCATCAAAGGGCATGTCCATGAGAGAATTCTGGACATCCCCTGAAAACCAGTGGTTCTCAGCCAGGCGTGGCGACGCAGCGCCACCGTCGTTGCAATAGACCTGCCCAGCGAGTCGGCGGTATCAAGGCCACATCGAATTGTGTATTTGGCCGCATCCCTTCCTTCCGCAATGGCGCGGGAAAGCAGTGTCTGGACCTCCTCAGAACACTGGGGCAAAACAGTCGCCACCGAATCCCACAAGGAGTGGGTATATCGGCCCAAAAGACAAGCGGTGTTGATGGAGCGCAAGCCCGCACTGGAGGAAGAAAAACCCTTCTTCCCAAATTGATCCAGGCGTTTGGATTCCCTATCCGGAGGGGCGGTAGGGAAGGCGGTTTGGGAAGCGGAGGCTTGGACAACCAAGCTCTCAGGAGTGGGGTGGACAGAGAGAAATAGGGGTCGCCCGGAGCTGGGCGATGGCGTCGGGACACGTTCCTATCCACAGGAGCCCCTGTGTTGGGCTTGGACCAGGCGCCCAAAAGAACGTCAGTGAGGGCATCGTTAAACGGCAGCACAGTCTCCGTAGAGGAGGCTGCCGGCTGAAGCACCTCTGTCAAGAGATTAGTCTTGACTGCCACAGTAGGGAGTTGGAGATGTAAGGCTCCAGCCGCCCTACGGAACACCGTTGCAAAATTGGCTCCCTCCTCCGTAGCCACGGGAGGAGACAGCATGCCAGTGTCAGGGGAAGTATCTAGACCACTGGCGTCCTCTAGACCCTCTGTCCAGTCCTCATCATACTGACACTGTTGTGCCAGAGGGTCATCAGACCCCTCCCAGTCCTCCTGGTCCTCCTCTGGTTCAAAATAAGGAGGAGGAGGGACATTTGGGATCCAAGGCCCCATCGGCGCCGGAACCGGCGTTGAGCGACGTCGGTCCGGTTCCATGTCCGGAGCCGGAAGGAACTGGGGGACGACGCCGCCCGGAGCCCCAGGCGGCGTCGTGAACGGCACCGGAGACGTCGGCGGAGGCGTGGTTAGGTCGACCGGCGTCGATGGGGGTTGCGGAGCCGGGATCGAGGCCGGAGCCGGGATCGAGGCTGGAGGCACGGGCGACGCCGGGGCCGGAGCCGCCGGCGACGCCGGGGCAACCCCATCAGGGCCCGCGGGGCCCGAAGGCGCACCGGAGGGACCTTGAGGCCCGAAGAGGCGAGCCATGGCCGACAGGAATTCCTAGTATTTGAGCCGGATCCGCCCCCGAACCCGGGAAGGACGGGTATTGCGGGGGCGACTCCACAGGCATGTCCGGGGCCGCGGGGACGGTGCCGGGAGGGGCCTCAGCCGAGTCGCGAGACCGGCGAGGCGAAGTCCTAGAGCGACGATGCTTTTTGGACTTTTTGTGCTTGGACTTACCGGACGAAGAAGACTTCGATGCCGACGACCGGTGAGGACTCCGCGACCGACCCTCGACCTCTCACGCGACCGGGGCTTGGCGTGGCACGGAGCCGAATGCCGGGCCTCGAGGAGCTTTCGAGACCGCTCTCGCAAAGCTTTCGGGTTGAGGGCCCGGCAGTCGGAACACGACTCCGTGTCGTGGCCTCGGCCGAGGCAGAAGAGACACTCCCAATGCGGGTCTGTGATGGACATCATCCGAGCACAGGCGCCGAAACGTTTAAAGCCAGGCATCCCTACGACACCTTGAAGTCGATTCGAAGAAACAGTGAAAAAATTCACCAAAAAAGTTAGTCAAAAAATGACTAGGGCACTGCTCTTCCCGGATCTGCGCTTGCTGGCGCGGAAAAGAAGAACTGACGCCAGCGCCGCAGGGGACGGCGTCTAAGTACTGCCCGCGACGTCATCCCGGCGATCACGACGCCGACGACGGACGCGGAGCCGCACGACGCCGCCTACCGACGCGCAAGGGTACTGCTACGCAAAAAACTTTCCGGATCCAGCCTGACGCCTGGGGATATTCTAAGGTAAGGAATCTGTCACTAACGTGTCTCTTTCAGATACATCTATTTCCGTTAACAGCTGCAGCAGACAGCTTCTGTTAACTAGGGCTAAATCGGTATCAAACAGGGAGGAAAAAAATCCAAATTTTAGTTGCTTGCCCAAGACTGTGTCTAACGTCGGTCTTAGCACTTGATGCGGACACCAGCCAAGTGCAAGGAGCAAGGTTGGAACCTCCATCCGGAAACCTCCCTTGGCCGGGATCAAACCGCACCGGGAGAGTACCCTGGCCAAGAAAGAAGGGACATTATCCTTGGGCTGTCCTATGTCTGGCACAGCAGCATGAGTTTGTACTATTAAGTTCCCCGAGTTATGATCTTTCCCAGTTCCTAGGTGCACCACATCCGTGTCAATATGAATTTTAAAGTTCCCCCATATATTTTCTGCTTCCACCCACATTAGATTTTAAGGTCCCTCTATCTTCCTCCCCTTCTTGTACCCCCCAATTCCTTCCAATAGGAGTCAGCTTCTATGGGGGAAGGTGTGGGAGGATTTATGTCTAAACACCCCAAGTTTGGCTGTCATCAAAAGCTAGAAACCTAGCATCCTTCACACTTTGAGGCAGGTTTAAGATATTTGGCTCCTCAAGTGCCGTAGGAAATCGCAATCTTTTAGCTTCCGTTTTGGAATGCGCCGAATCTTGTTCTTCTTCCCCCTCCGACCCTTTGGACCGTTACTTTCTTTTAGAGGGGCAAACTCCCCAGGGAGAACAGCATCTGAACGGTCAGTGGGCTGATTAACGTCGGGACAGTTGGCCAATGATTCAGTGGTACATGATACGTTTGTTTTCCCTTTTATAAAAATGGGGTACACCTGTAATTGGTTCAAAGGCGCAATTGCGTTTGTTTTATCTCTAGGACTAGTAAACGTGGAGTCCCCTATGCATTGTTTTTCAGGGACAGTGCATACCGGGGGACTAACTCTAGTCGGTGGATCATTGAAAACCCCCTATCTCCCTGAACCTCAGTCTGAATTCCCATGCTAGACACCCCTAAATGCGTCTGGCATGCCTGAGATTTTACTTCTATGCCGTTTCCAAGCATACTTATACTGAGATGAACAGGATTAAGCTTCTGGACCCCTATTAAGATTGGTGAGAGGATATCAAATATATGATCAGATTTCATAGTGGTTTTCTCCAACAAAGATAAAATTGACAAAAGAATCTTCTCTAAACCATAAAATAGCTCGAGATGCCCCCCTCCCCACCAATCTATTATCTGCTACATTTAATTCTTGCATAACTTCGTAAACCCCTTTATCTTGCGACGCATCTGGCGCCTCCAGATTAGACAAATCTAGAGAGTGCACACAGGACACACTAGAGGGGGTGCTACTGTACAGGGTTGGCATACGGGGGCAACTAGTGTGAATGACTGATGGAAGTCTCTGCTCCAGCTCCCTGGAGACTGGCGTTTTCAAATTGGCTTCCAAGATTTTGTTTTTTTCCAACGGGATGGCAATATCCGGCAAGGTGTAGTCCTCCAAGTCCCCAAATTCGAGGCTACAGTCTGTGGCATTTGCTGCATCATTTTGGGGGAGAGATGACCAGAGCACCCCTCAGTGTTGCTCAAAGGACTAAGTTTACCATCCGAGGATACCAGCTCTGCCGGTAAGGACAACCCCCTCCCAGGGGAGTTTATTCCAGATTGAGCCTCGCCGTTTTCCACGGACATGTCCATCTCCATCTCAATGTCTTCCACCACTACTACCAGGAGAGCACTTCTGTCGTCGTCCTGGGTTAGTGGAGAAACTGTGGTTGCCCCGCCAGTCTTCTGATGGAAAAGCTTCGGGGGTAGTGGAACTGCCAGCTCAGGTGGAGCAGGGTAAGCACCCACCTCGTCTTCACGAACTGTACCGGAAGATGGAGGGTCTCCCTGGGTCTTATCATTTGCCGCTGTCCTCCTTTGTGAACTCCTCACACCCTGTGTGAGCATCGACATCACAGAAGGATAAGATTTCAGGTGTGAGAGTTGACCACGAGTATTCCTTCGCCTGATGGTCTTAAGCAACTTAAGAGGACTAATATGACAAAAGGATTAACTGGCTGGCCCTGGATGAGACCCTAAAGATTCTACAGGGGTTCCAGAGGAAGCAGTAAAGCACCCTCAACGCAGGCACCTGGAGGGCATCTGTTTTCCTCTTAACAGAAATCCGGGTAGAATACGGGGGGCCGTAGAGGGATCACCCAGGAACACCAAGGGGCACCAAAGAGTAGTCCTGGAGTAGTCCTGGATGAGCTGTACTTAACTCCAAAAAGCCAAAATTAGTTGTTGTCAGAGCACCGCCCAACTACTGCCCCCGGCTCCCTTGCTTTCCTGCGATGAAAGGAGAAAATGAGTAGCGGGTGGGCGGACGAGCTTACAGGGACGAGAATAGCGGCAAAAGCGATTGACAGACACTGCTCCGAGCGAAGAGGGGGGGGCGGGCCACGCTGCAGTGCAAGCCACACCGACCTAACGCCGGCCGCCTCCGCCCATGCAGGATGAACTGTGCCACTGGATTCAAGCTGGCCTGGCTGAAGAAGGGTGACATACCCTGAAACCGGTCCCAGGATGCTTGTTTCCGGTCCAGGGAGGACCTGGCCTGGCAGTTCGGTCTGGACTGTTCCCATGGGGCACAGGGTCAAGACTGATTTGCATATGGCTGGGTCCAAACTGGGGTGGCGGAGTGGGCAAAAGAACGATGGATTTAACCCAGATCTTTTGACTGGGGAAGAATGTTTGCATTGTCAGCATTCCGTCCATCATTTGTTTGCTGTAACACTTTTCGCCCTAAGTGGGATGGGTATGCCCGTGGGTCCCTTGCTCACTGTGCCACTGGATTCAAGCTAGCCTGGCTGAAGAAGGGTGACATACCCTGAAACCGGTCCCCGGATGCTTGTTTCCGGTCCAGGGAGGACCTGGCCTGGCAGTTCGGTCTGGACTGTTCCCATGGGGCACAGGGTCAAGACTGATTTGCATATGGCTGGGTCCAAACTGGGGTGGCGGAGTGGGCAAAAGAACGATGGATTTAACCCAGATCTTTTGACTGGGGGAGAATGTTTGCATTGTCAGCATTCCGTCCACCATTTGTTTGCTGTAACACTGAACCGCGGCTCTAGCCTCTTACCCCCCCCCCCGCTCTTTTGGAGCATGTCGTTTTTCTTCCATCTCCTGCCCGTTGCAGCTCCTCACTCTCCCTTTTCAGAGCTCGTGGGTGCGTGGAATACAATTGCAGTTTGACAGGCACTCCGCTCCGTGCCGTGCGTTAGACGTCCCGCTCAGCTCAGCTCCTACTATCCGCACTGCACCCACTGTAGTTATAACTAGTAATGCTGCTGCCCAAACTGACTTCTGCCCGACTTGACCCCAGCCTAAGGGGTATGGGACCTAGGGGGTCAGGCGAGCGGGGCACTCAGGTGGGTCCGCAAGCTGCCCCCAACCTAGTTGGGCCGCTTCCGCGGGTCCGCCCGGGCACGCACTCAGCAGCCGCCTGCTAGTGGAGGCTGTGCTCGCCGCCCTCCAAACTCTCCAAGCCGCCAACCAGCCTTACCGCGTGGGCACTAAAATCGCGGAATGTGGTGGCTGTGGCGTTTTGCGTTATTACTGGCGGGTCCCAATCCGGTTACGAGGGAAAAATCTGCCGCAGGACCCCCTTCAGTGGCGGCGGGGATCAGCAGTTCGGCGGAGAGCTGCGGCAGCCTCTTCTCCTCGCCGCCTCGCGCTGTGCGTCCGCTCTGTGCTGTGCTGCTGTGCAAGCATCTGTCACTACCGTTAGATCTGGTTGGGGAAGGGAAAGGGATCTGCCGCTGACCCAATCTTGGTGCGTCACAGTCCCCTCTGAGATCTGGACATAGTTGGAAAGATTCCCCTGATGCTGCGCCCACTGGAACTTCAGGTCCCACTGCAGAGCCCACATATGCCACCTGGCATGATCCACCAGCAGGATCAGGGTCATTCTCACCGAAATCCGGGATAGAGGCTGAAACATCGGTATCATAGGCTGAATACTCCAGACTCGCTGTTCGGGAGGATATGCCCGAAACTGCACTGTGTCCAGAACAGCTCAGATGAAATGGAGCGTCTGAGACGGAGTCAGGTGTGACTTTGGCCAGTTTATAGTGAAACCCAGCGAATACAGGAGGTCTGCCGTAGTCTGGAGGTGGAAGACGACCGCCTGGGGCGAGCCCGCCTTCAACAGCCAGTCGTCGAGTTAGGGGAAGACTGGAACCCCTGATCTGCGCAGATGAGCTGCGACCACCGCCATCACCTTTGTGAACACCCGAGGGGCACTGATAAGGCCAAAGAGGAGCGCAGTGAACTGAAAGTGCTCGTGGCTCACCGTGAACTGTAGACAGCGTCTGTGGGCTGGCAGGACAGGAATGTGGAAATAAGCGTCCTGCAAGTCCAATGCCACCATCCAGTCTCCAGGGTCGAGGGCAGACAGGACTTGAGCCAACGTGAGCATCTTGAACTTCTCCTTCCGGAGGAAGCGGTTGAGGGCCGGTAGGTCAAGAATCAGACGCAGGCCTTTGTCCTCCTTGGGTACCAGAAAGTAGCTGGAATAGCAACCATGACCTACTTCTGACGCAGGGACCCTCTCTACAGCTCGCTTGGCCAAAAGAGCTGATACTTCCTGGCAGAGAAGTGATCCTCCGACATGCGATCCTAAGACGGTGGCATGGAGGGAGGGGTATTCTCGAAAGGGAGGGAGTAGCCCCTTCGGACGATTTGCAGAACTCACCTGTCCGATGTAATGGTTTGTCAGTGGAGGAGGTGATCGCGGTTCCTGCCTCCAACTGGCTGAAGATGGGCCTGGAGAGTCAGACTCCCAGACCCGCGAGGACGCTGGCTCCCAGGACCGCGGCCATGCAGAGGCTGGGCAGCTAGCGTGAACCGGTGGCTAGACTGGAACGGACATTGTTGGGCACCCCTTCCGTAGCCACAAAAGGGATGAAAAGCAGACTAGACGGGAAGGCGCAGTGAGGCCCAAAGATCTGGCTGTAGCTCAAGAGTCATTAAAGCACTCAAGCGCCTTATCTGCTTTGGCGCTAAAAAGACAGCCATCAAAGGGCATGTCCATCAAGGTTGACTGGACATCCCCTGAAAAGCCAGATGCCCTCAAACAGGTGTAGCGTCTAAGGGCTACCGACGTGGCAATCGTTCTGCCCAGTGAGTTGGTGCTATCCAGTCCACATCGAATGGCGAATTTGGCTGGGTCTCTCCCATCTGCAACTGCCTGGGAGAGAACGGCCCGGGCCTCCTCCGGGCACTGAGGCAGCACCTGCACGACCGTATACCAGATGGTATGGGTGTAGCGGCCCAAGAGGCACGCGGTATTCAACGACCGCAGTGCCAAGCTGAAGGAAGACAACATTCGCTGCCCAAGATGGTCAAGCTTCTTGGATTCCCTATCTGGAGGAGCAGAAGGGAATGCGCCCTTAGAAGAAGAGGCTTGGACCACCAAGCTCTCAGGGGAAGGGTGTTGGGTCAGGAACACTGGGTGGCCGGGGCCGTGCGGTGGCGATGGGCAATTATCCTCGCCACCGGAGCCCCTGTGCTGGGCTTCAACCAAGTACCCAGGAGGACATCAGTAAGGTCTTCATTGAATGGCAATAAGGGTTCAGAGGAAGAAGCTGCAGGCTTGAAGCACCTCTGTCAGGAGGTTAGTCCTGACTGCAACCGAAGGGAGCTCAAGGCCAAGGACCTCGGCCTACCTTCTCACCACCACAGCATAGGACGCTCCCTCCTCCATAGCTACAGTAGGGGGAGAAAGCAAACCTGTGTCTGGAGAGGTGTCCAGACCACTGGCATCACACAGGCTCTCTTGCCAGTCCGGTTCTTCCAGCTGGTCGGTTAAAGGGTCCAGTGACCCCTCCCAGTCCTCATCACCACCCTTCGGTGGATAGCTAACACTCGGGATGAACAGGGGAACAAAAGTACCCTCCAGTGTCTGTTCCGACATCGGTCCTGCTCAGTGTCCAACTCGAGGATGAGGACAGCATCGGCCAGGGGCACAGCCGGGGCGTCGTTGAGATCGGTGCCAGGGAAGGTCGAGTGAGATCTACCAGCATCGATCCGGATCCAGGCCTGGATCCGCAGGGGCCCTCTTGGGCCGGGGCCGGAGCCACCGGAATCAAAGGCCCAGGACCCCCGACCAGCTCCAGGTGGCCCGAAGGCGCGACTGTAGAGTCGGGCTGCCCAAAGACAAGGTGTAAGGCCTCGTAAAACTTTCTGAGTTGGGCAGGATTGGGTGGGAGGCGCGGAGTCGTCCCTGAAGCAGTCACCGGAGACGGAGCCTTCGAGCGACAACGCTCCGAGTTCCGCGTCAGCCGACCGACTCAGAGAAGGTGAAGAGTGCCTGTGCTTCTTCGCCTTCTTGTGCTTTGACTTACCCAAGGACCTCGACGACTTGGAGTGCGACAAGGAGGGGGGGCTCTGTGAACGGCCTTGAACCCTCCTCTCGAATGAGACCGGGAGCGACACGGAGCCGACCGTAAAAGTTGCAAAAAGCTAGCCAAATAACGGCTAAGGGGTAGCTCTCTCCAGATCTGCGCTAGGCTGACACGGGAAAAGAAAGAACTGACATCAGCGTGCAACGGTGGCGTCTAAGTAGCCACCGTGACGTCATCCCGGCGACCACAACACCGACGACGGAAGCGGCGCAACCGATGCCACCTACCTACGCGCAGGGGTATTGCTGAAGAAAAAATCTCCGGAACCAGACTGACGCCTGGGGGAAATTCTAAGGTAAGGAATCTACAACAGTCTATCAGATGTAATCTTGTTCTGATAATAAAGGAAATTATTATGACAAAGAGGTTCAGTCTTTCCAAATGACCTTTCTTCCCCTATGATGAGGTAGGATAGGTTTAAAGTACAAGAAGTGCATTCTCTGGTATCCACATCCAGCTTTTTGGAAGCTCTGTGCCTCTCATGTAGTCCGACGCCCACTAGATTCCTTAAAGTATTCTTGGATGTTTTATGTCAAAATGCACATTCTTTAATGGTATGTGAATTTGGAAGGCAGACCACAGACAAAGTTTGTGGGTCTTTCTTGGTTTTCATCAGGAAGTTGCTATGTGGCCAAAGAATAACATGTTAATGGAAATAACTAACTACCTAACAAGACAGCTGGCTTTTGTATTGTTAAAAGCATTATTGTAGGATAAGTTCTGTGCAAGCACTAGTCTTTGAATGGGTGTGCAAGAATGAAGGGCAAATCACCGTTAGGGACCAATCCACAGTGCACTCAATATCAATTTGTCTGGGGAGAACAGTGTATAGTGGGTTCATTGGCAAGTCTTGTAGGACACCCATACTTCTCGCAGATGTGAGAACTATGCGAAAGACTGTCTTCAGCATAAGATGATATAAAGGGATGAATTGCATCCCTTAAATAGGTGACCCTATCCAAACAAAATTTGCTGTGAACACATTCCATGGTGCCAGGACAAATGGTGACTGAAGAAACATATTGATAAGCCACTCATGGACTTGGGACACCAATAATAGTGTGTATGAAACTGGCTCTGTATATACTAGATCATAGTATGGTAGAGTGTGCATAGAGTCCAAAGGGTCCCCCGAGGTACAGCAGAGGCTAAAGTAGATAATACCTTACTCTCTAAAGTAGATAATACCTTACTCTCTTTTGTGATAGTGTAATAGTGTGGTTGAGCAGTCAGGCTTATCAGGAGGGTAGTGTTAACATTTGTTGTACACACTCAGGCAAGAAATGATGTCACACTAAAAGACTGAATCCAGACCAATTATTTATATAAAAAGTTTTTTGTTATTTTATTTCTAGAACCAAGTTGTACTTCATAGCAGGCAAGTTAAGCTCTTCATACAATGTGACTTTTCAAAATACTATGAAAACTAGTTTTGTAGGAGCATTCAGATTACTTACGTAGTTGAGAAAACGATTTGTAAACTGTTCAAAAATGCCTGTAATTACTTGTTGATTACTTTTCTACTTTGCCACGAAACACACTCCTAACACAGTTTAAGCATCACAGGAAATGAAAGAACAAGTTAGCTCTTAGGAAGGCACTAAGCTACTCTTTGTTGCAGTACAAAACAGTTCAACACTTAGAAGAATTTTCAGAGAAAACCCACCATTCAGACCTATGGCGAAAAACAAAGTGTTAAGTTTGCAGTTAAGTAAACGGTTTTGGGGTTGGAGTTTTGGAGGGTAGAACCAAGGTTCCCCAAGGCTCAAGGGGCACAACCAGCGACAGTAGGGCAGCTGGGTGCAGAGTGCCAATGCTAGCCAATGAGGATACGCGGCAACTCGGTTGGGTTACAGAGGTGTGCAGGTTGGGACCAATGGGTCCCTTCCCTTGGGTGTCTACACCCGCTAGTATGCCACCCACCAGTGGGAGGGGGGCATAAGCCTCTTCCTGATTGGAGGGGTCCCCCCATCTACAAGATGGCGGGGACTGCGATGGGGGGTTCACCTCTCCTACCGCAAAGGAGGGCACACCTCCCTTCCTAGCTAGGTTTTCCCGCCTGTTCTCATGCCAAAAATGGGGGTAAAACAGGTGGGAGCCAGTTGATGATAGCAGCAAAAGGCTGGGGATAGCTAACAAAGGTGGCAGGGATTTGAAGTTCTCTTTCCGGGGACCCTGCCCATCCTGGGGGAGGAGGCATGAAACCTCTGTCCAGGATGTGCTTTGTTTCCAGACCCAGAGAGCAAGGGTTCTCTACCCAGGGGACCAGAAAGCTGTTTGGTGGTGGCAGATGGCTGGGAGCCAGTCAGGAACCACACCATAGCTGGTCGTTTTTCAGGGGGCATCTCTAAGATGCCCTCTGTGTGCATTGTTGATTAAATCCAACAATGGCATCAGTGTGGGTTTAATGTGCTGGGAAGTTTGATACCAAACTTCCCAGACTTTAGTAAAGCCATCATGGAGTTCTGGAGTTCATGTCGACAAACTCCCAGCCCATGTACTCATTCATAATAACTTTATTTGGTTGTTTTGTTTTAAACCATCAAAGTGTACAAAAGGTAAAAAAAATTCATCAATTTGCAATCTAAAATAAAAGAATACATTTCAAAGACTACATTTAAAATATACAAAAAAAATGACTGGAGTAAAAATAGTGCATTAAAAAACATAGAGACGAAATTCAGATTGACAACCTTCCAGTTAAAAAGTCACGTCACATGCAAAAGTATTAAAGAGAAGCTTATATACAGTAATTAATTCCATTAGCAAACATATCACAGTCAAAAAAGATTTGTTTTCTGCTACTAACAATCAATGCGGCCTAGGATAAGAACTTCTGGCGAGTAAACCAAAAGGAGAATAAAAAGCGACTAACGGCAAAAACTATTGGCCCAGATGTGTCCGTTTTTAAGATTCTGTATGCAATCTGGTATTGCCTGGCTCCAAGGTTTAAACAGATCGGTCGTATCCACCTCCTGCATATCAGTTGGTATTTAACACAAAAGAAAAATATATGTTCTTCAGTCTCTTTTGTTCTAGTGCAGGCAGGGCATAGATCTGATGATATCCCGGTAAGCTCATTGCTGGGAAACTTTAGGAGCAGGTTGCCGTATCTGAATCGAACATACAAACTTTTAGCAAGTGGAGGTGTGATTTGATCCAGGAAAGGTTCAAATCGCAGGCATGGCTTGGCATTTAAATATAGCGTTGTTAAATGGCTATTTGCTATTTGCTGATCTAGTAGCATAGCGCTCACCCACAACCACCCAATACCTGGCTTTCATTTTCGGTAAATCACCTCTAGTTATTTTCTCTGGGTGTTCCAACATACTCATCGATTTACATCAACCTGCGATATTTTTGAACCACGGTAGTTTTTTGGCACCACTGGTCATCAATACCTCCCTCATAGAATCACAATAATCAGAGAGCTGGGGAGTCGTCCACATGCGTAACCAATAAATAAGAGGTTTCAGTGAGGCCATGTCACCTATTCTCTTCATCCCTAGGTCACAAAACAGGGGAATCAATGGAGTAGTAGTGGGTACCGAAATAAGAGATCTGACAAAAATATTTTCACAGATCGTTAATTTGTTAACATTACTGTGGCCCCATATCTCTGCTCCATACAGAGCACCACTTTGAGCTTTAGCACGGTAAACTTCCAGTGCTGGAGTTAAAGATTGGGTGTAAGACTGTTTATGAAATCTCAATATTGATTTGGACCTGTGGCATAGAATAAGATAACTCTTGTCTAATTGTTGTTCCCATCTAAGGGAGTTGCTTAGTCTTATCCCGAGCTAATCAAAGTTTCGGGGGTGGGGTGTTGGGAGAGAAACAGAGGGTCGCCCGGGGCCGGGCGATGGCGTCGGGCTACGTTCCTGTCCACAGGAGCCCCTGTGGTGGGCCTGGACCAGGTGCCCAAAAGAACGTCCGAAAGTGCGTCGTTGAACAGCAGCAGTGGCTCTGAAGAGGTAGCCGCCGGCTGAAGCACTTCCGTCAGGAGGTTAGTCCTGACAGCCACCGTAGGGAGCTCGAGGCGCAAGGCCTCAGCTGCCCTACGCAACACCGTTGCATAACTTGCTCCCTCCTCCGTAGCCACGGAAGGAGGAGACAGCATGCCAAGGTCAGGAGAGGTGTCCAGACCACTGGCATCCCCCAGTTCCTCAGCCCAGTCCTGATAAGGCTCACATTTAGCTGTGAGAGGGTCTTCCGACCACTCCCAGTCCTCCCCGTCCTCCAAAAGAGGTGAAAAGTAAGGAGGAGGGACATGAGGGAAGAAAGGTTCCATCGGCGTCTGAATCGGCGTCGAGCGACGTCGATCCGGTTCCGTGTCCGGTTCCGGGGAGAACATGGGGACGGCGGCGTCCGGGGCCTCGGACGGCGCCGTGAACGGTACCGGTGAGGTCGGCGCCAGTGGAGGTGTCGTTAGGTCAACCGGCGTCGACCGGGATCCAGGCCTGGATCCGAGGGGGTCTTGCGGCGCCGGGGCCGGAGCCGCCGGAGACACCGGGGCCGGAGCCGCCGGTGGTGCCGAAGGTGCCCGCGGGGCCCGAAGGCACACCGGGGGAACCCTTCGGCCCGAAGAGGCGGGCCATGGCCGACAGGAACTCCTGTATCTCGGCCGGAGTCGACGTCGGACCCGGAGTAGGCGGGTAGGCCGGCGTCGGCTGCGCGGGCACCCCCAGAGTCGCGGGGGCGGCACCGTCTGGACCCTCGGCCGGGTTGCGAGACCGGCGAGGGGAGGTCTTAGAGCGACGCTTCTTAGACCTCTTGTGCTTCGCCTTACCTGAGGACGAAGACTTGGACCCCGATGAATGACGACGGCTCCGCGACCGGCCCCTCGACCTCTCACGAGTGCCAGGCCTTGAGGAGCTTTCGAGACCGCTCTCGCAAAGCCTTCGGAGCGAGGGACCGGCACTCGGGGCACGACTGGGGGTCGTGGCCGCGCCCCAGGCAGAAGAGACACTCACGGTGTGGATCCGTAATCGACATCATGCGATTACAGACCTCGCATGGCTTGAAGCCGGGTATCCCTACTGACACCTTTGGAGTCGAAACGACTCGAAAAAACTTGGACAAAAAGTCTCAAAAATATTCAGTCAAAAAATGACTGGGGCACTGCTCAATCCAGATCTGCGCTTACTGGCGCGGAAAAGAAAGAACTGACGCCAGCACGCATGGGCGGCGTCTAAGTATTGGCCGCGACGTCATCCCGGCGATTACGATGCCGACGACGGACGCGGAGCCGCACGACGCCACCTACCGACGCACAGGGGTACTGCTACGCAAAACTTTCCGGATCCAGCCTGACGCCTGGGGATATTCTAAGGTAAGGAATCTGTCACTAACGTGTCTCTTTCAGATAATGATGTACAGCCACAATATAGGATAACAAACAAGCAAGGTCTCAATAATGTACCTCCTGGAGAGCGGATGTTAGGGGGGTGGCCCAGCCCAGCCTCCTCCGGGCGTGGACGGGCCCGCCCTTGGCCCGGGCACGTCCGCGCGCGTCCCGCGCTGCTGGAGCCCGGAGCTAGATTTAAGCGCCTCCTGGCACGAGACAACTGCGTTGGCGGCAGCGACCACATTGCAGTGTAGGAAATGGAGTCCCCTGCCTCTCTCCTCCTCAATGGATTCTCGCCCGGCGGTGATGGCTGTGACGGGCTCCCGTGCAGCGGGAGCACTGAGCTAGATTTAAGCGCCTCCTGGTGCAGGACAACAGCGTTGGCGGCAGCGTTGCAGGGTGGGAGATGGAGTCCACTGCCTCTCTCCTCCTCAATGGATTCTCGCCCGGCGGTGATGGCTGTGATGGGCTCCTGCCCATGTACTCAAAATGGCTTCACTGCACAGACACTGTAGGGACATATTGCTCATGCAGCTATACCCTCACCTGTGGTATGGTGCACCATCCCTTTATGCCTGTAAGGCATGCTAGAGGGGTGACTTACCCATGCCACAGGCAGTGTTGGTGGGCATGGCACACAGAGATGTGTGCCATGTCGACTCTTCAGTTTGGTCTGCACTAAAACATGCATCTTGCTCTGGCAGTGTGTGGGTGTTAAGGTGAGAGGCCTCTGAGGGTGGCATAATACATACTGCAGCCCTCAGAGGACCTCTCTGGTCACGAGGCCCTTGGTACCAGGGGAACCTTTTACAAGGGACTTACAGGTGGCCCAGAGGAGTGCCAATTGTGGGTAACAAAGGTACAGTTTTGGAAAAGAACACAGGTGCTGGGTCTGGTTAGCAGGATGTCAGCACACACATTGTCAAGTTGGCATCAGGTATCTGGCAAAATGTTAAAGGGTAACCATGCAAAAAGGGTCGCTTTCCTACACAGTGCATTAGGAAAGAATGGTGATCTAGATGACAAAAAAACTAAAAGAGCATTTAAGTAACTCTTGGCTTGTTTAAAGGTGCGGTCAGTCTTAGTCAAAGAAAAATGCACATCACACAGCTGCATTTGTAATGGTTTTACGTCCTGTAACCAGGACACCATTTAACAAACGTTTTACAACAGACTGCATAGACTGACTTGGCAGATGGTTTACTGTTTCTGGTGATGCTCTATCTGCAGATTTCCCATCTTCTGAATCCTGTGAGATACCAGACTGGAATCAAAAAAAGGTTCATTAGCTCCAACATGCCAGAAGATCTTTCCTTTGGCAACCCCAACATGATATCACAGAGCCAAATATAGGTGCCACCTCTGCAGGCTAACGTCAGTTTTCCAATTGACGCCCTCAGACAAGGAATTGTGATTAACCAATTTAATGTGAGACCTGGCAGTCAGAAATCTCACTTGGAGCTTTATTAATTCCAGTGTGGCTGGAGAAAGGTCTCTATGCATGACTGCTCGGAGCATGCCACAAAGTCCTGAGTTCATCATAGCAAAACAAAATTTTTTCTGACCCCCTACCTCAAGAGACAACAATCGTGTGTGTGTTGAGGTCGGTTTTGACAAGGAATGAGACCCAGAGCGGGGCTCTGAGGTGTACACGATGTGTGTCCTCCTTGCTCAAGTGTGACTGTCAACTTGCGGGGTTGTAGGATTGCAGTGATAGCAGTAATACTGATTTTGGTAGGCAGGACAGGCCTTTATACATGTCGCCTGTTAGGCTGGAAGCCACTGGCATCTCCCACCTTCTCCAACTGTCTGCCAGTCTCTACAAACAGGACCTTTGCCCATTCGGGTGTGCGACACATAGTATATGGGTGCACATATATGTGAGTCACAGGTGTGCATAAAGTACTTGTGGTGCATGTGGCTTTAGCCACACTGGCCTCCATTTTAAATGTGCTCAAATTTAATGGTACTTATGATGGGGGAAGGAAGGAAGAGAGAGAGAGAGAGAGAGAGAGAGCGCGCGCTCTCAGACAGTCCATGTGAATTAGAGGGTCCACTCATATTCCAGGAATCTTTGTAGTTGCCCAGACTGAAGAGGGTTTAAGAAAGGAACTAAGTTAGCCTGAAGTTTCCTCATGCCTCTTTCTTGGCCTTTCATTCTCCAGGTGGGCAAATGCCTACTGGTTAACCAGTAGCTGAGTGGGATGGCCCATAAATCTTGAATTCCCTTTTTGTGTTTCAAGTCAGAAGAGACTCCAAGCTCCCCCCCCTCACACTTTTGATTAAGACCATGACTGGACCAACTTGTGTGGAAATCACAAAGACACAGAACTGCCCAGAAAATGTTACCTAACTAAACAATTAGAGTACAAAAGTTCTGTCTGGAACTTTGGTATAAAAATGTGCCAGAATCTTCTAGTCCGCTACAAAGATTTTCTTACCAGAAGCAACTGGGGAAATCCTTTGAGCTCCTGGGTTCAATACTGCCAACTGTCCTTGCCAGGTGTGGGATGAGAGCTGATTAGCCTGCCAGTAGGGACTGCCTACATCAAATTTTGAGGGAGAAATCGGACTGACTGTAAGAAGGGGAACTGAAGGTACCCTTTCATGAAGAAAACGATGCTCAGAAGAAGCAAGGACAAGAGGCTGAGGCGTGGCGAGCTAGCAACAGTACTGCAATAAGGCATACAACTCGCTCAAACATACAGACCATGAGGACTAAGGCCAAACTGGGTCGCCTGAGCAGTAGCTACATCTATCTCTGGTTATCAAGGGTGGCCTGGAATTCAACCAGAGGAGAGTTCCACTGGTAAGAATAGTGCAGTAGTGCTACGACAAGCTGAGAGCACCCAACACGGTCAGAGTCAAGAATCTACAAGAGTCAATGAAAGTAAAGACAAGCCTGGAGAGTGCCTCTTTTAGTGCTGAGCCCACTGCAGTCATAGATTCCATTAAAGGGACCATATATGCCAATGGATGTGAGGCACAAGCAGGATGCCAAGAGCCGAAGCAGCCTCACAATCATCACGACGGGAGCAGAAGCTCTTGAACAAAACAACAGGATTGTACTCACATCCAGGCTAATTGCTGGAGTGGGAAGGCTTCAGGGGTCTCTGTGCAGAACGACACTGGGTCTTCCGTGACATATTGGATTCGAGCTCACTGATGGAGCACTGTTGGGTGGATAGCAATGACACACTTGTATGTAGGAAATCTGAGGTTAGATGCGAGCCCGCTTTCAAGCAGTCAGTCATCTAAGAACAGGCTTAAAGAACAAGTTACTTACCTTCGGTAATGATATATCTGTAAGAAACATTAGTAGTGATAGATTCCTTACCTTAGAATATCCCCAGGCGTACCCCTGCGCGTCGGTAGGTGGCGTCGTGCGGCTCCGCGTCAGTCGTTGGCGTTGTGGTCGCCGAGATGACGTCGCGGGCGCTACTTATACGCCGCGCGCGGACGTCAGTTCTGTACACTACTTTCCGCGCCAGGAACGCAGAGCCATGCAAGATACTGACCACTGGTGCATTGAAACTAGGGCCCTGAAAGGGATGACCTTAACCCTAGAAATCAGTTCGCAGAACGGGGAGGATGGGTGGGGCGGTAAGGAATCTATCACTACTAATGTTTCTTACAGATATATCGTTACCAAAGGTAAGTAACTTGTTCATCTGAAAGAAACAGTGATAGATTCCTTACCGTAGAATAGATACCCCAGCAATACCAACCCCGGTGGTGGGTCTGCGAACCAAGATCACACCAGAAAGTCCCGGATAACAGAACCGCCAAAGAAACCGTCTCTCCGGACTTGGCTGTCCAGGCAATAATGCTTGGTAAACGTGTGCAGCGAGGCCCACGTGGCTGCCTGACAGATGTCTTGCAGGGGGGCACCACGTCCCAATGCAGTAGTGGCTGCAGTAGCTCTGGTGGAATGAGCACGCAGCCCCACCAGAGGTTCTTTTTTAGCCAAAGAGTAACAGGCTTTGATACATAAGACAACCCAGCGGGAGATAGTTCTCTTGTGTACCGCCCGACCTTTCTTGGTGCCAACGTAGCCAACAAAGAGCTGGTCATCCACCCGGAACTGCTGTGTGCGGTTGAGATAAAATGAGAGCGCACGTTTTGGGTCCAGACGGTGGAGCCTCTCTTCCTCTCTGGAAGGATGCGGAGGCGGAAAGAAGGTGGGCAAGGAAATAGTCTGCCCAATGTGAAAGGCCGCAACAACTTTTGGAAAAAAGGAAGGACAGGGCCTGAGCACCACTTTGTCCGGATGGACTGAAAGGAAAGGAGGCTTACAAGAAAGAGCCTGGAGCTCACTGACCCGCCTAGCGGAGGTGATGGCCACCAGGAAGGCAGTCGTCAATGTCAAGAGACGAAGAGGACAGTTGTGAAGAGGCTCAAAGGGAGCGCACATCAAGTATGTAAGAACCAGATTCAAGTCCCACTGAGGCATTACGAAACGAATAGGAGGAAAAAGGTGTGTAATGCATTTGAGAAATCTATTTACAACAGGGGACTTGAAAAGAGAGGGCTGATCAGGTAGCCTGAGAAAGGCTGAAATTGCAGAAAGGTAGCCCTTGATAGTGCCCAGTGCAGAGCCCTGCCGGGCCAAAGAGAGAAGGAACAGTAGGACCTCAGAAAGAGGGGCAGAAGCGGATCCACAGCCTTTGCTGTGCACCATGCCACAAACTTGTTCCACCTGCAGGCCTATACCACTTTAGTAGAGGGACGCCTGGCTGCCAGAATGACATCACAAACTTCAGGAGGCAAGTCGAAAGGAATCAACTGCCGCCGCTCAATCTCCACAAAACGAGGTGGAGGCTGGACAGGTTCGGGTGGAGGACCGTCCCCTGCTGCTGCGACAGAAGATCCTCCCGAAGAGGCAGACGGATCGGGGGATCTACGCTCATACTGAGTAGCTCGGGATACCATACTCTTCGAGCCCAGTCCGGGGCCACAAGGATGACTTGTGCCCGATGGCGCATGATCTTCTTCAGCACTCTGGTATAGGCGGAAAGGCGTACAACAGACCGCAACTCCACTCGCGCCGAAAAGCGTCGCCGAGCGAGTGCCGCCTTGGAAATTCCAACGCGCAGAACTGATGACATTGCGCGTTCTCTTTGGTGGCGAATAGATCTAACCAAGGCTCTCCCCACTGCTGAAAGAGACCTTGCGCCACCTCCGAGTGAAGACGCCATTCGTGATCGAGCATGCACCTGCGGCTGAGTTCGTCCGCCCTGGCGTTCAGAGAACCTGCCAGGTGTTGTACCACCAGGGACATGCCCTGATGTTCCATCCATGTCCAGAGACGCAGAGCCTCCTGACAGAGGGTCCACGACCCTACCCCGCCTTGTTTGTTGCAGTACCACATGGCGGCGGTGTTGTCTGTGAACACCTGCACTACTCTCCCCTTGACAGAGGGAAGGAATGCCTTCAGTGCAAGTCGGATCGCCCGAAGCTCCAGAATGTTGATATGGAGCCTGGACTCCGCAGGAGACCAGAGGCCTCTGATCTCCGCCTCTCCCATGTGGCCGCCCTATCCCAGGAGTGACGCGTCCGTCACCACTGTGTACTCCGGTTGGGGAAGGGAGAGGGATCTGCCGCTGACCCAATGTTGGTTCGTGAGCCACCACTGCAAGAGTTGTGCAGTGCCCTCCGAGTTCTGGACGTAGTCGGACAGGTTACCCTGATGCTGCGCCCACTGGAACTTCAGGTCCCACTGCAGAGCCCGCATATGCCACCTGGCATGATTGATCAGCAGGATGCAGCAGGCCATGAGTCCCAGCAGCCTCAGGGTCATCCTGACGGAAACCCAGGATAAGGGCTGAAAGATTGGAATCATAGCCCGAATATCCCGGACTCGCTGTTCGGGAGGATAAACCCGAAACCGCGCCGTGTCCAGAACCGCTCCGATGAAGAGGAGCTTCTGAGAGGGGATTAGGTGTGACTTCGGCACGTTGATGGAGAACCCCAGCAAATGCAGGAGGTCGGCCGTAGTCTGGAGGTGGGAGACGACTGTCTGGGGCGAGCCCGCCTTCAACAACCAGTCGTCGAGATAGGGGAAGACTGAAACCCCTGATCTGCGCAGATGAGCTGCGACCACCACCATCACTTTCGTGAACACCCGAGGGGCGCTGGGAAAGGCCAAAAGGGAGCACTGTGAACTGAAAATGCTCGTGGCCTACCGTGAACCGTAGTTAACGCCGGTGGGCCGGCAGGATGGGAATATGAAAGTAAGCATCCTACAAGTCCAACGCTACCAGCCAGTCTTGTGGGTCTAGAGCAGACAAGACTTGAGCAAGTGTGAGCATCTTGAACTTCTCCTTCCAGAGGAAGAGATTGACGTCCCGAAGGTCCAAGATAGGACGCAGGCCCTTGCCCTTCTTTGGAATCAGAAAGTAGTGGGAATAACAACCACGACCTACTTCTGGCATCGGAACGCGCTCTATGGCCCCCTTGGCCAAGAGGACCGCAACTTCCTGCTGGAGAAGTGCCAAGTGATCCCCCGATACGCGGTGGTACTGAGGTGGCATGGCTGGAGGGGTAGTCTCGAAGGGGAGGGCGTAGCCCCTTCGGACTATCTGTAAAACCCACCTGTCCGACGTGATGGTGCGCCAGTGGGGGAGGTGATGGCGAAGCCTGCCACACACTGGCGTTTGATGGGCCTGAAAGGTCGGACTAGGAAGGTTTGGAGGCAGTGGTGGCGGGGGTGGAGTTGGACTGACCCTGTCGCTGGCCCCCTGAACCGCCGCGGCGGTTCCCACGTCCGCGCGTGGACTGTTGCGCTGGCCTGTGGCTCTGTTGCGAACGTGGTGGGTTGCCCCGTCCGCGAGCACGAAAGGAGCGAAAGGCAGAAGGCGGAGGAGGACGCGTGGCCGAAAGGCCCAAGGACTTGGCCGTAGCCCGTGAGTCCTTAAAGCGCTCCAAAGCACTGTCTGCCTTATTGCCAAAGAGGCGAATGCCATCGAAGGGCATGTCCATCAAAGTGTTCTGGACATCCCCCGAAAAGCCAGTTGTCCTCAGCCAGGCGTGGCGGCAGGAGCACCACTGTCGTAGAAATCGCCCTGCCTAGCGAGTCGACGGTGTCACGGCCACAACGGATTGTGAACTTGGCTGCATCTCTCCCCTCAGCAACAGCCTGAGAGTGTGCAGACCGGGCCTCCTCCGGACAGCTAGGCAGCACCTGCGCTACCGTATCCCACAAGGAGTGTGAATAACGGCCCAAGAGGCATGCAGGGTTCACAGCCCGCAGCCCTAGGCTGGCGGAAGAAAAAATCTTCTTCCCGTACTGTTCCAGCCTCTTGGATTCCCTATCCGGGGGTGCGGAAGGGAATGCGCTTGGGGAAGCAGAGGCTTGGACAACCAAGCTCTCAGGGGTGGGGTGTTGGGAGAGGAAAAGGGGGTCGCCCGGGGCCGGGCGATGGCGTCGGGCCATGTTCCTGTCCACAGGAGCCCCTGTTCTGGGCGTGGACCAGGAGCCCAGAAGAACGTCAGACAGTGCTTCATTAAAGGGCAGCAGTGGCTCCGCAGAGGAAACTGCTGGCTGAAGCACTTCAGTCAGGAGGTTAGTCCTGACGGCCACAGTAGGTAGCTGCAGGCGGAGTGCCCCAGCAGCCCTACGCAACACCACAGAAAAACTAGCGCCCTCCTCCATAGCCACGGTAGGAGACGACATCATGCCAAGGTCTGGAGAGGTGTCCAGACCACTGGCGTCCCCCAGCTCCTCAGCCCAGTCCGGGTTATACTCACATTGAGCTGTGAGAGGGTCCTCAGACCCCTCCCAGTCCTCCCCTTCCTCCTCCTGCTGTTGAAAAGGAGGAGGATGGATATAGGGAAACAGATTCCCAAACGGCGTCGGAATCTGCGTCGGTCGACACCGTTCCGGCACCGTATCCACGTCAGGGATGAAACTGGGGACGACGTCGTCCGGCGCGCCGGGCGACGTCCAATGTGGTGCCGGTGGGGTCGACGTCGGTGGAGGTGTTACTAGGTCAACCGGCGTCGACCGGGATCCACGACGGGATCCATGGGAGTCCTGCGGTGCCGAGGCCGGAGCCAACGGCGATGCCGGAGCCACCGGCGTCAAAGGGCGAGGACTCCCAGTCGGGCCCGCGGGGCCCGAAGGCGCACCTGAGGGGTCCGACGGCCCAAATAGGCGAGCCATAGCGGACAGGAATTCCTGGGCCAGAGTCGCCGATGAACCCGGGAAGGGCGGGTAGGTCACCGACGACTGCGTAGGATCCTCCGGAGCCGCGGGGGTAGCACCACCCGCTCCCTCAGCCGCGTCGCGCGACCGGCGAGGGTAAGTCGAAGAACGAGGACATTTCTTCGACTTCTTTTTGTGCTTCGCCTTACCTGACCCTGAGTGCGAAGACTTCGATTCGGACGACTTCCAATGAGGACGGCTCCGCGACCGGTCCCTCAACCTCCCTCTGGACCGGGACCTCTCACGGCACGGAGCCGACTGCCGGGCTTCCAGCAACTTTCGGGACCGCTCCCGCAAAGTCTTCAGCGCCATGGCCCGGCAGTCGGGGCACGACTTCCGGTCGTGGTCGCGCCCCAGGCAGAAGAGACACACGAGGTGCGGGTCCGTCACCGACATCATGCGATGACAGTCTTCGCAAGATTTAAACCCGGGCATCCCTGCTGCACCAGGAGTCGATCGACTCAAAAAGCAGAGACAAAAATCTCAAAAAACTCAGGCAAAAATTGACTGGGGTACCGCTCTCTCCGGATCTGCGCTTGCTGGCGCGGAAAAAGAAAGAACTGACGTCAGCGCGCGTGGGCGGCGTCTAAGTAGCGCCCGCGACATCATCTCGGCGACCACGACACCAACGACGGACACGGAGCCACACGACGCCACCTACCGACGCGCAGGGGTACTGCTGACGAAAACTTTCCGGATCCAGTCTGACGCCTGGGGATATTCTAAGGTAAGGAATCTATCACTATGTGTTTCTTTCAGATATGTACCATTACTACTGACAGGACTTAAAATGGCTGACAGAAGTCTAAAGAGCAGTACGCCAAATTACAATTGGTATGAACCCACCCAAAAGCAGAGGTTCTTCTAGTAGGACTAGGGCCTCAGCACAAGAAAGTATTTGTCCTGTAGGTCCAAGGATACCATGCAGTACTCTGGATTCAAGGCATGCAGAACCTGAAGTCTCATTATTTTGAACTTCTCCTTCTTGATGATGAAGTTCAAGAGTCGCATGTCTAGAAACTATATTTGTCCTCCATCTTTGTTATTGAAGCCGTTAACATTGCAGGACACAACATGTAACTTTTTAGTAAACATTCTTTTTTCCTTTTTTTTCCCTTTTTCAATGAGAACTGTCTAATAGAACAAAAAACAACAAATAATTTTTCATTGGTCTTTGAGCTTCTATACAAATGTTGCTTAAAGTCGTTAACATTGCAGGACACAACATATAACCTTTTAAAAAACATTCTCTTTCTCTTTTTCATTTTTCTTCCTCTTCCCTTCCTTTCCACCTTGTACAATAAAAGGCTGTCTAATAGTAAAGCAAGAAGCAACAGAAAATGTTTCATTGGTCTTTTGAGCTTTTATACAAATGCTACATTTTATTTTCTTTCCCGTGACCCTACCACCCTCCCCTCCCAACCCACTGAAGTGACCCCCCACCCCACCAACCCTCAGGCCCCCTTGACCTTGGAACCCCTGCCCGTCTAGGGATCCCTGGGTGCCCCCTCCCTTCATAAGTGATCCTCCTCCTCCCCCCTCCCTCCGTGACCCTATCCACCCCCTTCTTCTCCCTAAGTTGGGGTGCAATGACATGGCACCCAAGGCGATTGGGCGGACGGCTAACATTCTTCAAAAAAAAATTTAAAAAAAGGGGGAAGGGGAAAAAAAGAGGAGAGAGAAAAAAAGAAAAAGAAAAAAAAAAAGAAAGAAGAGAAAGCCTATTTAAATCTACTCCTGTCGAAAGCCATCTATAGCTCGAGAAAACAAGAAGTAGAAAACATTAACATTAACCCTTATTCACTTCCCCTGCATGTCTAGATCCACTACTGTCTATAACCATCTATAGATCAGAGAGGAGAGAAAAAAGCAGAAAAGACTGAAAACAAAAAGCACTAGCCCTTATTTTCATCCCCTACATGTTGTAGGGACCGTAGGAACTCCTGAGCTGTTTCAACCGATTGGAAAATCCTGACACGCCCTTTATTTAAAACTTTCAGTTTAGATTGCTGGATTATACCCGCCGGGGCCCCTAACTGTTGAAAGGAATTAATCATGCCTCAACTCTTTTCTTCTCCGTGCTGAGAAGGCTGACATATCTGAAAAAATTTTGAATGAAAAGTTATCAGAGGTCTGAAATCCTTTCTCTTGAATGGCACGCGCCAGAATCTTGTCTTTAATTCTGAAGTCACCAAAATTTGCAATGATAGTTCTTGGGTATTTAGCGTTAGGATACTGAACCGCCGGGACACGGTGAGCTCTGGTGATAGTAAAATCGGTCCCTTCAGTTGCCATTTCAGGACAGATATATTTAGAGATAAGATCCAAAACAACTTCCACCACAGGTCGGCAATTTTCACTGCCCTCAGGGACTCCTAGAAAGCGAAGATTACATCTTCGTGATCGATTTTCTGCGTCATCCACTTTAATTTGGAGGCTGATCAGTTCGGATTGCAATTTTGAGATCTGACTTGTCTGTTCAGGCATATTATCTTCAAGATCTGACACCCGTTGTTCTATATCGGTGGTACGTGATGCTAGTTGCTGGATGTCAGAATGTATCGACCCCAGCTGAGATTCGATTTTCTTTTGTGCTTCCCCTTGAGAAATTTGCATATTCTGAAGTTCTGTCAATATCTGCTGCAGTAAAACCTGTGACGTAGCCTCCACTGCTCCTGGATTTTCCAGCGTCATAGATTGAACAGTCGCTGGACTTAAGGAAATCTCCTCTGTTGGAGTTTCACCTGGAGCTTCAATAGCAGTAGTGAAAGGAGAAGTACTGGGGAGCTCAACTATTGATTCCTCCCCCAAGAAGCCTGCTGCATGATTGTCGAGAGTAAGACCTTGTTTCGACACTGTAGAGTTGGCAATGTTTGAATGAGTCTTCATGCCAATACCTGCAAATAACGAATAAGTTCCCTGTTGCATCTCTCTTGGGGGCAATTTCATTACAGGTATGACATTTAATGCCGATGCGCTGGCTTCTAAACTTGGAGGAGAGTCCTGATCTGCTACAAGTGGAGGATCAAAAGGCTTTTAGTAGCTGTAAGACTCCAGGACGCTGCTAAATTGTGAGCCTCCTGCTCACCGGGTTTCTTGGAGAACAAGTTCTCCTGGGGCGAGACATATTTAGATTTCCCGTTTGACAATCCGGAGTCCATCTCTTTTATGGATGTAGTTCTACTGCGGTTCTTTGCGGCCCGTGTAGAATTGGCCACTAGTCGGGGTTTAATAGTACTCTCTCGAGAGATTCTTTTCATGACTTTTTGTTGAAACACTGGAAGAGGACAGCCTCAGGGGAGGGATGAGCCAGAGCCTAGCTATGCTATCTCCGCGTCCACTGCCCTAACGGCTATCCCCCATATATTACTTTCACAATAGCAGTGAACCAATTAGATTTAAATTTAGAAAGTCTTGAAAAAGGGAGACCGGAAAATAAAGTCAAGGCTGAGAAAAAAAAAATACCTGGGGTGCCTGAAAAATTCTCCAAATCTCCTGATCAGCAATATTGCCGTGCAAGAGGAATTGCCAACTGCTATTCCCAGGGAAGCCAGTAGAGCAGAACTATAGTGCAAGAAGCAGCAGTTCACTGAATAGTGATCGTCCCGTTCTATTTCCTGCCTCCTGCCGTTCCAGCTGCAGACTTCTTTCGAAAGCAAGACCTCAGTCCAAGCCCTCTCCCCGAGGCTAGGAGCAAGTATACTGCAACTATGTAGCAATGAAACACCACCACAAATCCGTCCTTATCTCAAGCGCCACGTAAGTCCAGCACGAGGGAAAGACCTGTTTTCCTTTTAATGCCAGCCTCTAATTAGTGCGCTGCAATATTGTAGCATTCCCCACAAACTTGCCGTGCATCGAGACGCCGCGGGGAAAAGAAGTCAATCCCGCTCCTCCTTTCAAACCAGCAAAGAGCGGAATGCCATAAGCCGCCCAGTCCACCTTTCCTCGCCTCTCTTTCACTCGCAGAGCTAACGAGGTGTAACAAGATACCGCAGGGGAGAGAGATCAGATCCGTTCCTCCTTCCAAGCCAGCAAAGAGCAGACTGCCGTCAGCCGCCCAACCCGCCTCGCCTTCACTCGCGGAGCATGACGGGAGCTCTTGTCCTCCATCTTTGATGTAACACCCATTCTTTCCCCGCCTCTGCTACTAGTTCGATTGCTCCTTTGGCGAGCAAACAAAGCTTACATTGACAGAATAGTAGCGTAGGACGAGGAGTGTTGCTGCTCTAGTTAAGGCAATAAGGGCTCAGAAGTCGACTGTCCAGGACGTAAAATATTTGTGAGAAGGTTATCCTTAAGTCTCTTCTGTGGGTAGAAATAATTTCAGTGCTTTTGCAGCCCTGCAAACCACTACTGCAAAAGGTTCACTTTTTTTCTGAATCCAGGGTGGACTCCCTCAAGGCATGCAAACCACTGGCATTTTGCAAATCACCATAAAGGTCAGTATCTATATAATGAAGTAGGAGTAAAATATGCGCTGCCTCAGTCATCCTCATCATGTGGGAAATGCTGGAGGCCTTGAGTTGTGCCTGAATGGGACCCACAAATATCCTTCACCCTCTGGAAGTGCTGTTGCGAAGGCAAGGTTAATGGAGGGGAGCCAACCTTATCATCCTCATCAATGGTAATCATGTTGCCAAGATAGACTTTAGAGGAGCCCCTTCTATACTCATCATCAAATTGTACCTCAACATTGGATGGGCTGTGGCTGAAGATGGTTCCAGATTCGATACCAGGCCAGACTAACACTGTTCCTACAAATTTAGTAGGACTGTGTATTAGGTCAACAGAACTTCACAAAATAGAGACGTAGTCTACTAAAATCATCAGTAAATGATGGTTTGGGCTAGCTCACAGTACCACATCTAAACTCCTAACCTTCCAGAGTTATAGATGTTGTTTCTAACCTTGAACATGACAACTCCGATTCCTAATGGAATTAGTAAAAACAGATCCAACCCTTTTGTTAGTTACTTTTGCATGCCCATGGTGTCACAAACAAAAGATATGAGAATACATTTTCAAACGTTTATTGAAAAGATCTAATCCTTGTAAATAAAACATGACCTGCGATTATTAAACAGCTCAAACACATCATTGTTCTAAGCATTATTAGAATGGTGAAAACACAAAAAATTCAACCATGTTAGAAGTTCCTTATGTTACTCCTATCTATCACTAATATCTCTACACTAGCGAGAGCATATCGCGAGTACTCTTCTGCCAGACCTGTTGGTATGATCTAACCCCATACATTGGTGTAATGTGTCAGGAAGCCAGCCTCGGTGTATTAACGAATGCACCCATCTGAGCATGCAGGCCTGCACACTTCTCTTGTGCAGCTATCTTCCTTATCAGCATGAAGGACTGCAGAGCTGCATCTCAGTCACAGCTATAAGAAGTTTGCAGGAAGCTGGCTCTGTATATACTATACCAAAGTACGGTATAGTGTGCACAGAGTCCAGTGGATACCCAAAGGTAGGCAGAGCCTAAAGTAGATAATACCTTACTCTCTATTTGTGGTAGTTTGGGCGAGCAGTAAGGCTTTATCAGAGGGTAGTGTTAAGCATTTATTGTACACACTCAGGAAAGAAATGATTTCACACAATCAAAGACTGAACTCTGACCAATTTGTTTTGCATAAAAATATTATTTATTTGAATTTTAATTCTAGAATCAAGCAAGGCCTGGTACAGGTAAGTGTAATAGTACTTTGCAAGAATAATGCAGTTAAATGCAGTTGAATGCAATTGGATTGGTTACAGGTAAGCCACTTGTTCATAAAACAGTTGGAATTACTTTTCAGTTACTACTGAGATAACTTTGTAAGCTACTTTTCAGATTACTTTTTAAGTTACTTTTTCTACTCAGTGTGATATGCCTAGATATCACACTGGGTCATTTCCTAGATAAAAGGTAAGTAAATCAGTTTTTGTAAGTATACAGTTTCATAAGGTTCACACTTGGAACATCACACCACACTTGGAACATCACACCACACTTGGAACATCACACCACACTTGGAACATCACACCACACTTGGAACATCACACCACACTTGGAACATTTTTCACAGAAAAGCAGTCAATGTAATCCTATGGGAGGAAATGGAGTTATCGGTTTAACGGAAGGTACTTAGATTTGGGAGCTGGTTTTTGGGGTTGGAACAAGGGTTCCCCCGGGGTCAAGGATGCACTCTCGAAGCACCCTCAGCAGCACTAGGGCGGCCGGGTGCTGAGGCCCAATGTTATCCAATGGGGGATAAGGGGCCTCCAGTTGGTGGCTACTCCCGAGCAGGCCACAAGGTTGTGGGGGCAAAGCTCCTGGAATTAAGCTCAGGGCAAAGGGGGGTTCAAGTTAGCACCCACAACGGCACAAGGGCGGCTGGGTGCAGGGTGCTGTTTAGGCGTATGATGCCCTGTGACTTTCAAAGGGGGTTCTCCGGTTTGAACAAACAATGCAGGCTCGGGCACAAAGATCTTCTGGAGACGACCACAGGTTGGAGGGGTAAGTTGGGATGTCGTGGGATGCCAGGACACCATTGGTTGGGCCACCTAAGGCAGTGGGGTGTCGGGTGCAGGGGTGTCTTTTGGCAACCGGTTCTTCTTATCGGCTCCGGTCGCGGTCGAGGGATCCTCCAGAAAGGGGCTGCAGGAGTCGTCTGGAGACTCTAGGCAGGTCAGCGATCACCAGTCCCATGTCTGGTTCGCCGGGGAGACCTCTTCGTGGTGCTGAGCAACTCTAGCTCAGGCCATGGGCGTCGGGTGCAGACTCGCGGATTTAGCCGGAGCCAGAGTCTGTTGGTGAGCAAATCCGGTGCTCACGGGAGACAAAGTCTGGTTGGGGAAGGCAGGGCAGGTCCTCCGGGTTTGGGGGGGGGTGCTGGCTGCAGGACACACCGGGATTTTGCTGGAGAAGGTCGAGGTCGGGACAGGCCGGTAGGGCTGGGGCCAAGTCAGTTGGTGTCCTCCTCTTCTTCCTTCAGCACGGCTCCTCGGTCCTTCTCGTTTCTTGTGTGAGGAGGCAAGGTTAAGGGTTGCCCCTAAATACAACATTTTGGGGCGTTTTAGGTAGGTAAAGGTTGGGACCAATGGGTCCCTTCTTTGAGGTGGGTACACTCCCTATTATGCCACCCTCCAATGGGAGGGAGGCATAAGTCTCACTCTGGTTGGCCGGGTCCACCCCCATCTTCAAGATGGCGGGGACTGAGTTGTGCTTCTTCTCGCCTCCCCCACCTGAGGGGTGGAGCTGGCAAAGGTGGGCACACCTCTCCTCCTATCTTGGTTTTCCCGCCGATTCTCCGGCACAAAGTGGAGGTCAGAACCTGTGGGGGCCAGTTGCTGGGAGCAGCAAATGGTTGGGGCAGCTCACAAAGGCGGCAAGCCTTTGAAGCTTCCCCTTCGTGGACCCTGCCCATCCTGGGGAAGAAGGCTTGGCACCGCTGCCCAGGATGTGCTTTGTTTCAGGACCCCGAGAGCCGGAGGCTCTCAACCCAGGTGTCTAGAAACATGTCTGGGGGTTGCAGCTGGCGAGCAGCCAGTCAGCCAAGACACTAGAGTCAGGTCGTTTTTCAGGGGGCATCTCTAAGATGCCCTCTTAGTGCATTTTTTATTAAATCCCACACCGGCATCAGTGTGCGTTTAATGTGCTGAGAAGTTTGATATCAAACTTCCCAGTTGTCAGTAAAGCCATTATGGAGCTGTGGAGTTCGTAATGACAAACTTCCAGACCATATACTCTTTATGGCTCTACTGCACTTACAATGCCCAAGAATAGACTAAGACACTGTAGGGGGACAGGGCTCATGTCACTGTACCGTCACCAATGGTAGAGTGCACGCTGCTAGAGGGGTGGCTTACCTATACCAGAGGCAGTAGCTGTAGGTATGGCACACAGGGATGTGTGCCATGTCGACTCTTCACTTTTCTCTGCACCAAAACACGCAGCCTGGAATGGCAGTGTGTGTGTGTGTTAAGGTACAGGGCCTCTAAGGGTGGCACAATATGTGCTGCAGCCCTCAGAGGCCTTCCCTGGTCACAGGGCCTTTGGCACCTATGGTACCTTTTACAAGGGACTTACATGTGAGCAGGGAGGTACCAATTTGAGAGTACCAAGTACAGTTTTAGGGAAAGAATATAGGCCTTGGGTACCTGGTTGGCAGGAACCCAGGGCACACTCAGTCAAAGTGCATCAACATTAAGCAAAAAGTAGGGGGGCAACCATGCAAAAAGGGGCACTTTCCCACACAGTTTCCATGATAACTTCGGCGTGAAGTGCTTCTCACCAAATCCGCATAGACGCTATTTAAATAATAAAACACCAGCCTCATCATACTGTGCCAGACACACAGAACAACGTCTTTTGTCTGGAGAGAAAGAGTCGTCTCCTACAAGCACAAAAATAAAACAAGGACATCGCGTTCTGATACATGTGACCCTGCAACTAATTGTGCAGACTAAAGGGCAACAATATCTACCAGGAATAAATGTGTGTGGCACTTTCACGTATTAGAGGAAAACATGGACAAACCACCATCAGAAAAAAGATGCTAAGTTAAAAAAGGAAATCTAAAATGAAGACAATGTCATATCTACAGCAAGATGGCAGATCCATAGCAGGTTCCACTGGAGTAGTAATATAGGGGTGGAGGAACAGCTAGGCGCTGAGTATGGAATGGACTGACTTTATCAAGAGTCAGCTGGCACCAGGAAATCACCTGCTGTCGGAAGCCTGACTGTAGGTCCGATGGATTCAGGCGGCTGGAAGAACACTAGAGTGAGCCGGATTAAACTTAAAACTCTGCAGCACAGCCTCCTTAAAGTTTCAACACACTGCAGAGTTGACTATGGCCTGGAACCTCAGGGTGCATCTGCTCCAAGTTTGGTACAGGGACTGAATCTGTCCCCAAAGATGGAGTCGGGTGCCACAACCTTTGACTCTGTGACCTCCCTGTCCAATGGAACTGCCAGGATGCAGAGGAGCTTCGGTATCCTCTTTATGCTTGTTCTTGGATTCATCTTTAGACTTGTCTTTTGACTTCACCATAGACCAATCAGACGTTTGCAACCTCAACTGAGGCAGACCTTGCTTCTTGTGTTGTGCAGAGTAGAGCCTGACCTCTTTTTTCCCTGAAGGCCTTCGGGTGCACCAAGGAACACTTGTCACGACTTGGAGTTAATCTTGGTCCCAAGGCACCATAAGCTAACATTCTGTGGGTCAGTCAATGACATCTGCTTACCACATGTGACAGAGCTTGAAACCATCATAGAAATGTTGGCTGGGTAAATACGGGGCACACAGACCCAGTGACAAGAGTAACAAAAAAAATCAGGTTATACAATTGATACATAAATGTACACAAAAGATTGGGAGCTCAAAGGTGAAGGAACGCTACCAAATGTTCTTCAAGGAGGACAAAGTCCATACAAAGAACGGTTAATTCCTGAGCACTACGACACGAAGTTCCACTCTTTTGTGAAAGGGCTTCTTGTGTTCTTTATTCATGACTCACAATCATATCCTGTGTTGTAATTTTCGCCACAAACGAGTCAACATGTGTTTTGTCTCTCGAGAATTATATTCCAACTGACTTCCTCAGGGCTAGAAAAGTAACATACAAAAGAACATTTCGATCCAACCAATATTTCAAAATATATAAGAATAATCCCCACCATATTACCCGTGATCACAAAAAGTAGTGTACAGAAGTATATATACTGAGAGAGGAACTGTAAATTCTAAATATATAAATTAGCAGAGTGGTAAATCCATACTAGTGATAGGAACGAAAAAATCCAAACAGAATATAAAATAAGATAAGGTACCCAGGTGTGGTATTTCCTAATGTGGCATATCCAAGCTCTTGACACCAACAAAACAAGTCTAAGTAAGTAAGAAAAAAATCTAAAGTGAGAGAATTAGAGGGAAAGAAGTGTCCTAAAATTGAAACCAAGATAGTGGTAAAGAGAAGCGACGCATAGCTAGAATAGGAGATAATCTGACAAATTTAATATTCAAATCACTAACAATTAGTTTTAATCGCAATGTACGAGTTACTTACCTTCGGTAACGATGTATCTGGTAGAGACGTTGTCTAGCCGCAGATTCCTTAACTTAGAATATCCCCAGGCGTCAGACTGGATCCGGAAAAAATCTTACGTAGCAGTACCTCTGCGCGCCGCCTAGCTCCGCCCTGACGTTGTCCCTGGACATGTCAGTGGAGCTATATAGGACCCCCCTGGCGCGCTGACGTCAGTTTTCTTCGGAGGAACTTTTCCGCGCCACAACGCGGAGCCCCCAGCAAAACCGTGAGAGTATGGGAACAGTGTGCGAATAAAAAAGAAAATGGGTGAGAAGGCACCATGAACAACAGTGAGAAGCACTGTTGACTGAAAGGTGTTGAAAAGGAAAGAGCAGAGCAATACATGGAGTAGCTATTGCGCGGAGCGAAAGTGAATGTTACCCCCAAGGGAAAGAGATGTATAAAAGAAGACCGAGGCAGACGACAGAAAGGCAGCACTCTATGAAGGGAATGAAAAGCAACCCCACAAAAGCGACAGAATGCCCTCTCCTGAGGCAAAAGGAGTAATGAATTGAGCCAACTGCGACAAACAAGAAAGCCCCAACCCATAGGGTTAAAGAAAGAAATAGGGAGACTGTGTCCCGTATGATAGAACTAGTGGACTGAGGAACAGGCCAGAAAGACCTCAAAGCAACGGAGAAGGTGGATGGGAGGGTAGAAAACACCAGTAGGCTCCATACTGGAGGAAACTGATGTGAGAAACGCAGAAGGACACCTGAACCTATCACCCAAGCATGAGATTGGGAGAAGCAGAACAAGCAATGCCAGAATATGCCTAACAGGGAGGGTGGCGAAAGATACCGCCCCGTAGAAGGATAAACCACTCCAAGGGAGTGAATGTAGAAAACCCCACCTGAACAGGTCCTCGCAGATCGGGGAGGATGGGTGGGCGTTAAGGAATCTGCGGCTAGACAACGTCTTTACCAGATACATCGTTACCGAAGGTAAGTAACTCGTACATCTGATAGAGACATATAGCCGCAGATTCCTTAACTTAGAATAGATACCAAAGCCATACCCCATAGGAGGCGGGTCTGCGAGAGAACCCCACTAAGTTGCTAGGGGAACAGAAGTGTCAAGCAGCCGGCTAAACACAGTGGGGGCAGAACTGCCAGAGTGGCCAACACCGGAGTACAATACTCCATACGGAGTGGCCAACAATGAGAGGCAATGGCATTAAAGCTGCCGAGGGCGGCAGGAAATCCCTGTTGGTGAAACAGAGGAGAAGTGAGCACAGAACCAGAAGGGCAGTGCGGAATAAAAGTGGATACCTTCCGAAAAAGGAGAGGAAGTGTATAATATGAGGGATCCACAGGATCTAATGGACTTGGAAAGAGAAAGGTGTAGCTAGGGTACAAAAATGGACCGAGTCCGAGCAGGCAGGACGGACATGCAGAAGCACAGTGGAAGTGAGAACAGCAGCGGAAGGATGCTGATGACTCCCAGGATGAGGCAGTGTTAAAGGAAACACAAGACCAGCTAATGCACTGTGGCCCATGCACCGGGCATGTGAAAGCGGGGCATGAGAAGAATGGCAACAACCAGCGCCATGAATGTGGGGAACAGAAGTACACAAGAGAAACCGTATGTACCGCCAGAACCACACCATAGAGAGGAGAAGGCCCCATAAAGCGCCACGAGCAACAGCTGAGACACGAGAGACTCACTAATAGGGGTATCGTGTGAAAGAGAGCCGGCAAAACTAACACACATGGAAGACATGCGCTCACGAAAGTGAGGAACCAGACCACAGCCACCGCAAGGCAGAGTACGCCTGCAGGAGGTCTGGGCGTGTGTAGTACGCCGGACAGGACTAAAGAAGACAGGGCCCAGCCCGGTGGATGAGTTGAGAAAGAAAAACCATGATAGCACCAACAGCTACGTAGCAGTGGTACTGGCCCAGAGCCAGACACAACAGCCACAGGCGGTAGGAAAGACCCACTGGCTACTGTGAAACAGACAGGGAGGCCGAACAGCACTGGAAGGAACAAGAGTGGATACACGCTCAATACTGCACCAGAGAAAACACTGCTGGGAGGAGAACACCCCGCTGAAAGCAGCAACCGCAGCTGGAAGGAAAAACAGGACAACACCTGCGCGGAATGCAGCAGGAAATAGAAAGGCCTGGTAGGGAAGTGGCCAAAAAGCAAGGCGCAAGACAAAGACAGCAGCAAGGTCTGGGGCCAAAATGCCGCCACGGAGAGCGAAGTCCAAACATGAGAGGACTACGCAGCACGGGCATAGGAGAGTAGAACCGTACAACGGAAAGGTGCCGGAAAACGCACCAGCCTGTGAGAGCGAGCACACTAGGGAGCAGTCGCTGTACGCAATAGAACACAGCGACAGGGTCCTGTGATAGGCAGTCCAGAGATGGAACGGCTGCAGCGAAAGAACCAGGATGAGACGGGAGGGACCTGAAAGCCCTTCCGGCCTCAAGAAATGGAGTAGTGAGATGCAGGGGAGTGCCGCAGACCAGCAGCAGCAACTATGAGAGAGCCCAACAAATGGACCGCAAGAAGGCCCCGGGAGGGCATGCAGCAGCAGTAAAGCGCACAGGCACAGCTGCCGAACAACGTAGTAAAAGGGCCCCACAGAAGCGTAGAAAGACTGCTGTGGGAAGAAGGCAGCTATACAATAGCTAACAAATACCCCACATAGGGTAAGCATCAACCCGCAGAACGGGCACCTCTTGAGCGTGAGCCCATAGACAGAGGACGTAAAGTGGGAACACAGAAACCACAGGTTCCGAACATATAACCCCTGTAGTAGGGGCGTGCAAGGCAGAAAAAATAAGCAGCTGACCTGCTGCATGAAAGAAAACAATTACGGCGAGAAGCCGCTTACGCCGCTGAGGTATTACCAGGAACCCAGGGCCAACCTGAAGCAAGACACACTACGGAAGGGTAGACAGAAGGAGGTGAACCGCAGAGTCCGCATGTGCGTCAAACAGGGACACACCATCAAATGGTAAGTCCCGGAGACTGTCACGGACATTGTCGGGGAAACCCCCGTCGCATAGCCAAGCATGGCGGCGCAAGGCAACGGACCTCGCCATCGCCCGACCGAATTGGTAGCGTCAACTGCGGACCGAACGGTAAACCGCGCCATTTCTCGGCCTTCGTGAAGAAGACGAGCTACGTCAGCGCGAGGACACTCAGGGAGGGCAGGCAAAAGACACTCCACCGAGTCCCATTGGGCAGAAGAAGCCCGGGCAAAGACGCAAGCTGTGTTCAGAGCACGTAAGGCTGAACTAGAGGACGCAAAAATGCCGCGTCCACACGCTTCCAACCAACGAGACTCCCTAGTAGGAGGCTGCAGAAGAGGTGGAGAGAAAGGTTGCGTGGCCAAAGACACCTGCACTACAAGGCCATAAGCCCCAGGCTGAAGGGACAAACAGGCTGGGCTCCCAGGAGCCGGACGGTGCCGGTGTGCTACAGCCCTGTCGACAGCATCCCCGGAAGAGGGCCGTGCCCATGTCCCGAGAAGGGCATTGAATAATAGGCTGCTAAAAGGTAGCAAGGGCTCAATATCTACCGCACCCTGGTGGAGTAGATCCAATAAAGGGTTGGAAGACAAGGGCATAGAAGAAGGGTGCAAATGTAAAAGAGCTGCAGCCCGACGAACACCCCTCAAATACAAAGCACCAGCTTCAGTGGGGGTGACAACAGCCCAACTGTAGGGGATGGCTGCAAGCTGACACGTCCCACAGGAGGAGGAACAAGGGCCCACTGCCCCCATGGCATTGGAGGCAACTGGCGAGGAGACAAGTCCGGGCCTACCTGGCCTGTGTCCTCCGGAAGCGGAGAACCGCTCGAATGACGCCGCTCCGACGCCGAAAAGGCATCGAACCCACCATGGAGAGGCGCGGACACAGAGCCTGAGGACCAGGTGGCGACAGGCACAGCGCCGGCGGCGCCGCTAATGCCAAGGTCGACGCAGGGAGCCGCCAGGGGCTGTCTGAAGCCGGCACGACTCCAGAGCCGGAGTCGAGGCACTTGACCGCCAGCGCCGATGTCAACGCAGGGAGCCACCAGGGGCTATGCGGAGACAAGGCAGAATGGCACGGCGCGGAACTAAAACGCCCATTGGCGTTGGCACCCGACGCCGGCACGGCTCCGGAGCCGAGGCATTCAGCCGCCGGCGCCAATGATGACGCCGGCATGGCTCAGGAGCCGAGGCACTCGGTCGGCGCCGAGGGCGAACCCGCCGGCGGAGATCCGACCTGAATGCCTACCTCCACTGTGGGACCCGAAGGCGCGCCAGGGAGAGGAGGTGACCCGAAGATGGAGTGCAGAGCCTTGTAGTAGGCTTCCATCTGGGGCCGAGTCGCGCCAGTACCCGGAAAGGGCGGGTAAAGGGAGGCGGACTCCGGGGCGCACGGCTCCGTGTGGGAACGGGAACCATGGCCCCCATCGTCACGTGGAGGCGAGGAACTCAACTTCCGTGACTTTTTCTTCAACTTACCTGTAGAGCGACGTTTGCGGGATCGACTCCGGGAGCAGAGGCGGAGAGAAGACCCAACCGGAGAACGGCGGGGAGACGCCGCGCGGGTAATCCGGGCGGCTAAGAGCTTCATTCGACGCTCCCGTACGGACTTTGGGCGCATCTGCCAGCAGGCGTCACACTCCACGGAGTCATGGTGCGACCCAAGACACCACATACAAATGGCGTGCGGGTCCGTCGCCGACATCGGACGCGAACAAGTTTCGCACAATTTAAAGCCCGAAGGCATCGCACACTGTTCCCCGACGCCAAACGACGTCGAAAAAGGGCCTGAAGAAAAACAGGCCAGAGGAACAGCTGAATCCCGGATCCGCGTTGGAACGCGGAAAAGAAGGAAACTGACGTCAGCGCGCCAGGGGGGTCCTATATAGCTCCACTGACGTCATGTCCGGGGACAACGTCAGGGCGGAGCTAGGCGGCGCTGCCCCCTGGTGCGCAGAGGTACTGCTACGCAAGATTTTTTCCGGATCCAGTCTTACGCCTGGGGATATTCTAAGTTAAGGAATCTGCGGCTAGATGTCTCTATCAGATTTTTCGGTATACACTGAAAATTAACAACAAACACTTTTAGGGAGAAATTCCTATACATGTGATCAACACATCATTATGCACGTGTTCACAAGACATAAAAACGCCAAGCCGATTATCACCAAGTGAAACCAACACCAGATTCAAGGTTAACCTTTACATTCTAGGGAGCCAATCAGTCCATAAATTTATTAAAATTGTTAAGCTTGAAGAGAAGGGGAAATAAAAGTTTAAAATCTCAAAAAAACTGATAAAAGTATATTAAAAAACGATACATTTGTGGTGTAACGCGATTTGAAGCCTGTAATTAACATGGAACAAGAAAATATTAACTACAGCGCTGAAAATAGTAATTATTTCATGTGGAGACAAGTTAAACACATGCACAAGTTACTAACTTGTGTAACGATATATCTGTAAGAGACAGTAGTTAGTGACAGATTCCTTACCTTAGAATATCCCCAGGCGTCAGGCTGGATCCGGAAAGTTTTTGCGTAGCAGTACCCTTGCGCGTCGGTAGGCGGCGTCGTGCGGCTCCGCGTCCGTCGTCGGCGTCGTGATCGCCGGGATGACGTCGCGGGCAGTACTTAGACGCCGCCCCTGCGCGCTGACGTCAGTTCTGTACACGACTTTCCGCGTCAGGAACGCAGAGCCATGCAAGAAGCTGACATAGGTGTCTGAAAAATACTAGGGCCCTGAAAGGGATGTCCTTAACCCTAGAAATCAGTTCGCAGAACGGGGAGGATGGGTGGGGCGGTAAGGAATCTGTCACTAACTACTGTCTCTTACAGATATATCGTTACACAAGTTAGTAACTTGTGCATCTGAAAGAGACACGTTAGTGACAGATTCCTTCACTTAGAATAGATACCCCAGCAATACCAACCCCGGTGGTGGGTCTGTGAACAGAATCAGACAAGGAAGTCCCGGAGGACAGAACGGCCAAAGAAGCCGTCCCTCCGGACCTGGCTGTCAAGGCAGTAATGCTTGGTAAACGTGTGCAGCGAGGCCCACGTAGCTGCCTGACATATATCTTGCAGCGGAACACCGCGGCCTAAAGCCGTGGTAGCAGCCGTTGCCCTGGTGGAATGGGCCCGCAGCCCAACAGGAGGCTCCTTCTTAGCCAAAGAATAGCAGGCTTTGATACACAAGGTGACCCAGCGGGACATGGTTCTCTTGTGCACCGCCCGACCTTTTTTTTTTTTGGCGCCCACGTAGCCAACAAAGAGCAGGTCATCCACCCGGAAGTGTTGTGTGCGGTTGATATAAAAGGAAAGCGCACGTTTTGGGTCCAGACGGTGGAGCCTCTCTTCCTCTCTGGAAGGATGCGGAGGCGGAAAGAAGGTAGGCAAAGTGATGGTCTGCCCAATGTGGAAGGCAGTAACCACCTTTGGCAAGAAGGACGGACGCGTCCTAAGAACAACCTTGTCTGGATGGACAGACAGAAAGGGAGGTTTGCATGATAGAGCCTGGAGGTCACTTACCCGCCGAGCGGAGGTGATGGCCACCAGAAAGGCTGTCTTCAAAGTAAGAAGACGAAGAGGACAGTTATGTAGAGGCTCAAAGGGAGCGCACATTAAAAAGGTAAGAACCAAGTTTAAGTCCCACTGAGGCATGACAAATGGAACAGGAGGGAAGAGGTGTGTAATGCCTTTTAGAAACCTGTTAACAACAGGGTACTTAAAAAGAGAGGGCTGATCAGGGAGCCTGAGGAAGGCCGAGATTGCACAAAGATAGCCCTTGATGGTGCCCAGGGCAGAACCCTGTTGGGCCAGAGAAAGAAGGAACAGAAGAACCTCGGAAAGAGGGGCAGAGAGGCAGAGAGGCGATTCACAGCCTTTGCTGTGCACCATGCGACAAACTTGATCCACCTGCAGGCGTATACCACCTTAGTGGAGGGACGCCTGGCTGCCAGAATCACATCACAAACTTCTGGAGGCAAGTCGAAAGGAATCAACTGCCACCGCTCAATCTCCACGCAAGCAGGTGGAGACTGGACAGGTTCTGGTGGAGGACCGTCCCCTGCTGCTGCGACAGAAGATCCTCCCGAAGAGGCAGACGGATCGGGGGATCGACTCTCATACTGAGTAGCTCGGGATACCAAACTCTTCGAGCCCAGTCCGGAGCCACAAGGATGACTTGGGCCCAGTCGCGCCGAATCTTCTTCAACACTCTGGGTAGAAGTGGTATAGGCGGAAGAGCGTACAACAGACCGCAACTCCACTCGCGACGAAAAGCGTCGCCGAGCGAGTGCCGCCTTGGAAATTCTAACGCGCAGAACTGATGACATTGCGCGTTCTCTTCGGTGGCGAATAGATCTAACCAAGGCTCTCCCCACTGTAGAAAGAGTCCTTGCGCCACTTCCGAGTGAAGACGCCATTCGTGATCCATCATGCACCTGCGGCTGAGTTCGTCCGCCCTGGCGTTCAGGGAACCTGCCAGGTGTTGAACCATCAGGAATATGCCCTGATGTTCCAGCCACGTCCAGAGGCGCAGAGCCTCCTGACATAGGGTCCACGACCCCACCCCGCCTTGTTTGTTGCAGTACCACATGGCGGTGGTGTTGTCTGTGAACACCTGCACTACCTTCCCTTTGACAGAGGGAAGGAATGCCTTGAGTGCAAGTCGGATCGCCCGGAGCTCCAGAAGGTTGATATGGAGCCGGGACTCCGCCGGAGACCAGAGGCCTCTGATCTCCGCCTCTCCCATGTGACCGCCCCATCCCAGAAGGGACGCGTCCGTCACGACAGTGTGCTCTGGCTGGGGAAGGGAGAGGGATCTGCCCATGACCCATTGCCGGTTCAAGAGCCACCACTGCAACTGTTTTGCAGTCCCCTCCGAGATCTGGACGTGATCGGACAGGTTGCCCTGGTGCTGCGCCCACTGGAACTTCAGGTCCCACTGCAGAGTCCGCATATGCCATCTGGCATGATCGACCAGCAGGATGCAGGAGGCCATGAGGCCCAGCAGCCTCAGGGTCATCCGTACCGAAACCCAGGATAGAGGCTGAAAGATCGGAACCATAGCCTGAATATCCCGGACTCGCCGTTCGGGAGGATAGGCCCGAAACTGCGGAGTGTCCAGAACTGCTCCGATGAAAAGGAGCTGTGGAGAAGGAATCAGGTGCGACTTCGGCACATTGATGGAGAACCCCAGCGAGTGCAGGAGTTCGGCCGTAGTCTGGAGGTGGGAGGCGACTGCCTGGGACGAGCCCGCCTTCAGCAGCCAGTCGTCGAGGTAGGGGAAGACTGGAACCCCTGCCCGGCGCAGATGAGCTGCGACCACCGCCATCACTTTCGTGAACACCCGAGGGGCACTTGTGAGGCCAAAGGGGAGCACGGTGAATTGAAAATGCTCGAGGCCCACTATGAACCGCAGGTAACGCCGGTGGGCCGGCAGGACGGGGATGTGGAAATAAGCGTCCTGCAAGTCCAACGCTACCATCCAGTCTTCAGGGTCTAGGGCAGTCAAGACCTGAGCTAAGGTGAGCATCTTGAACTTCTCCTTCCGGAGGAAGCGATTGACGTTCCGGAGGTCCAAGATAGGACGCATGTCCTCCTTGTCCTTTTTGGGCACCAGAAAGTAGTGGGAGTAGCAACCACGTCCTACTTCTGGGGTCGGAACGCGCTCGATGGCCCTCTTGGCCAAGAGGGCCGCAACTTCCTTCTGAAGAAGCACCAAGTGATCCCCTGACATGCGGTGGAATTGAGGTGGCATGGCTGGGGGGTGGTCTCGAAGGGGAGGGAGTAGCCCCTTCGTACAATGTTCAAGACCCACCTGTCCGAGGTGATGGCACGCCAGTGGTGAAGGTGATGGCGGATCCTGCCCCTACTGGCGTGCTGTGCACCTGAAAGGAAGGACTAGGAGGGCTTGGAGGCCGCGGACGGGGCGGGGTTGGTGGCCTGACCCGCACGCTGGTTGCCTGACCCGCCACAGTGGGAGCCCCGTCCTCGGCCACGCAAAGACGCTTGCTGCGCAGGCCGGTGGCTGGGCAGCGGACGTGACTGGGCGCCCCTTCCGTGGCCACGAAAGGGGCGAAAAGCAGATGGCTGTGGAGGGCGTACAGCAGAAAGGCCCAGGGACTTGGCCGTAGCCCGTGAGTACTTAAAACGCTCCAGCGCATGGTCTGCCTTGTTCCCAAAAAGACCGACCCCATCAAAGGGCATGTCCATAAGAGTGTTCTGGACATCACCCGAGAAACCAGTGGTTCTCAGCCAGGCGTGACGGCACAGCGCCACTGTCGTTGCAATTGATCTACCCAGCGAGTCGGCGGTATCAAGGCCACATCTAATGGTAAATGTAGCCGCATCTCTTCCTTCCGCAATGGCGCGGGAAAGCAGTGTCTGGACCTCCTCAGGACACTGGGGCAAAGCTTGCGCCACCGAGTCCCACAGAGAGTGGGAATATCGGTCCAAAAGGCAAGCGGTGTTGACAGACCGCAAGCCAGCACTGGAGGAAGAAAAGACCTTCTTCCCAAATTGATCCAGGCGTTTGGATTCCCTATCCGGAGGAGCGGTAGGGAAGGCGGTTTGGGAAGCAGAGGCTTGTACAACCAAGCTCTCAGGAGTGGGGTGTTGGGAGAGGAACAGGGGGTCGCCCGGAGCGGGGCGATGGCGTCTGGCCACGTTCCTATCCACAGGAGCCCCTGTGGCGGGCTTGGACCAGGTGCCCAAAAGAACGTCAGAAAGTGCGTCATTAAACGGCAGCAGTGGCTCCGAGGAGGTAGCCGCCGGCTGAAGCACTTCCGTCAGGAGGTTAGTCCTGACGACCACTGTAGGCAATTGGAGGTGTAAGGCCCCAGCTGCTCTATGCAACACCGTTGCAAAGTTTGCTCCCTCCTCCGTAGCCACGGAAGGAGGAGACAGCATGCCAGGGTCAGGTGAGGTGTCCAGCCCACTGGCATCCCCAAGTTCCTCAGCCCAGTCCTGTTCGTACTCACACTGCCGTGTGAGAGGGTCCTCCGACCCCTCCCAGTCCTCTTCGTCCTCCTCAGGTTCAAAATAAGGAGAAGGAGGGACACGCGGGACCCAAGGTCTCAACGGCGTCGGAGCCGGCGTCGGCGACGCTGGTCCGGCGCCGTGTCCGGATCCGGAGAGAACCGGGGAACGACGCCGCCCGAGCCCCGGGCGGCGTCGGAAGCAGCACCAGAGACATCGGCGGAGGTGTAGTTAGGTCAACCGGCGTCGATGGGGGTTGCGGCAGCACCGGAGCCGGGATCGAGGCCGGGGCCGGAGCCGGGGCCGGAGCCGGGGCCGGGACCGAGGCTGGTGTGACAGGCGGCGCCGGGACCGGAGTCGTCGGCGGCGCCGGGGAAACCCCATCAGGGCCCGCAGGGCCCGAAGGCGCACCGGGGGGACCTTGAGGCCCGAAGAGGCGGGCCATGGCCGACAGGAATTCCTGTATCTCGGCCGGAGTCGCCCCCGAACCCGGGAAGGACGGGTAATGCGGCGGCGGCTCCACAGGCACTCCCGGAGCCGCGGGGACGGTGCAGACAGGAGCCTTAACCGAGTCGCGAGACCGGCGAGGCGAAGTCGTGGAGCGATGACGCTTCTTAGACTTTTTATGCTTCGACTTACCGGAGGAGTGCGAAGACTTGGACCCCGACGACCGATGAGGACTCCGCGACCGGCCCCTCTACCTTTCACGTGACCGGGGCTTGGTGTGGCGCGGAGCCGACTGCCGGACCTCGAGGAGCTTTCGAGACCGCTCTCGCAAAGCCTTCGGGTCCAAGGCCCGGCAGTCGGGGCACGACTTCGTGTCGTGGTCGCGGCCGAGACAGTAGAGCCACTCTAAATGCGGGTCTGTGATCGACATCATACGACCACAGACGTCGCAGGGCTTGAAGCCGGGCATCCCTACCGACACCTTCGGAGTCGATAGACTCGTGAGAAAAAACAGTGAAAAATCACCAAAAATATAGTCAAAAAATGACTAGGGCACTGCTTTTCCCGGATCTGCGCTTACTGGCGCGGAAAAAGAAGAACTGACGTCAGCGCGCAGGGGCGGCGTCTAAGTACTGCCCGGCGATCACGACGCCGACGACGGACGCGGAGCCGCACGACGCCGCCTACCGACGCGCAAGTGTACTGCTACGCAAAAACTTTCCGGATCCAGCCTGACGCCTGGGGATATTCTAAGGTAAGGAATCTGTCACTAATGTGTCTCTTTCAGATATATATAATACCATAGTTAGCACTGGTAGTAAAAATATTTAGGAAACGATTTGCAGGAGAGTGCCCCCTTTTTGCATGGTTACCCCCCACTTTTTGCCTGACATCGGATGCAACTTTTTTTTCTAAAACAAATTTTATTGGGTTTTCTGAAAAGTAAGGCACGTGTACAGTAAAGCATCCCAATACATTTTGAATGCAGATACAATATTGCAAGATATATTATTGCGGAGTATAAAGGTATATAATTCCACTTCTCTATAAACGGAGGTATCATGCAAGACAGTGGTTGGAGACCTGGGTAGGTGCTGCTGAATGATAAAGCAATAGTAGAGAGACTTTGTTACGTGCTTAGGCATTGCATCAAATCCCATCCTCCCAACGAACGGGTGCACCTTCCGTAGTGAACAATAAAGAAAGAGAAAAGGGGTTGTTGAATCTATCCAGTCTGTGGGGAGCGTCCGTATCGAGCGTCATAGCGTGAATGTACCAGTATATAGTGCCTAGGGGCGGGCAGGAGAGTTCAATGATTCCTATCTCCGTTCAAACTCCAGTGTGTGAAGTTATCTGTGCTGTGGCTCTGTGTGTGGCTGAGATTTACACTAGTGCCCAATTACATCTCCGTGTGGGTCGTGCATGCCTGATTAGGGTACATCTGTATCTAGCATCTTAAACAACTCCAATAGGAGGTCCCAGGACATGTTGATGGGCTTTTTCCTCAGCCCGGGGTGTTCCTCCCTGCGCAGCGCCCCGCTTTCCACCACACCCCACTGTTCCATCTCCTACCTTCATGCAAGCAAGGTAGGCGGGAGGCATTTCACAAGTATTAGCACTAAGTCGGCAAATTTCACTTGCACCTTGTGTCCTTTCGGGTGTGGGTACAGTACAGGCCCAGTAGACCGCTCTCCGTGTCGCATGTGCGACCTCCAACCACTTCCTGCAGTGTGGCCGCGATCTGTGTCCAGTATGTGGAGAGGGCGTGGCAGGACCATAACATGTGTAGTAGGTCGGCATCTTTTTCAGGACATCTCTGAGAACTTGCTGCCACTACAGGAAACATGGTATGAAGCTGATGTGGTGTGAGATATGCTCTTTGAAGAATCACGTATTGTACGAATTTGAGTCTGCAGTTGCGGGAGACTCCCCTTGCGCAGGCAAGCAGGGATGTCCATTCTTTGTCATAACCCTCCCCAGGCCCGTGTCCCATCTAACCCGTAACGGCAAAAGAGGTGAAGGTATGTACGCATGTATGTCCCAGTACAACCATTGTGTTAGGTGTCTACAAGTGCCCATCGGGTACATCAAGTGCACCAGTTCATGCGTTGGCGGTTCGGTCCAGATGGGAGCCCAGCAACGCTTGATAATTTGTATCAGGCTAGCATGTAGGAGAAAAAACGTGTCCAGGAGTCCCTTTTCGTGAACAAAGTCGACATGGGTAAGTAGGGAACCATCTCCGAATAGCGTGCTATAGTGGTCACTCCGGCCTGTTCCCACCTGGAGAGTCTACGATGCGTCAGTATCCCTGTAGGGGCAGGAAGTCACAGAAATGGGATGTTTGGAGCATATGGTGTAGTTTGTGCCGTGTATTTTAGGGCCAGTCTCCAATACGCAAGTGCCACTTTCAGTAGTCGTGGGGTCACTTTCGGGCGTGCACCCCGGGGCACAACAGTGTGTGCAGCATTCCCCGCTCAATCATACTGGGAGTATATGCTATCTCTTGAAGACTGCGGCCCGCTAGCCAGTAAGAGAGCCACTGCAGCTGGCTTGCTATACAGTAAGCCCTGAAATCAGGAGCCCCAATGCCACTGCAGCCAGAGCCTGTGGAGCCAAGCCGAGTGGTCCAGAATCGTAGTAGTACCCCAGTGCACTAAGATCGCCTGCCGCGCTGCAAGGAGAGCTAACGCCATCTGCCTACCGCATAGTGAGCGCAATGGAAAGGTGAGGGGGTTCGAGAGCCCTAGCAGGGTGTAAGCCGGGAATCGAGGTATCTCGGTATCGAATGCCTCATCAATGTCATTTAGTACCTGCTCCCAGAATCGCTCTAGCCTCGGGCAGTGCTATAAAAGATGTGCAAGGGAGCCTGACAAGCCGCATCCTCGCCAGCATTCTTCAGTGTGAGTCTTGTCCCATTGGTGTATCCTAGCCGGGGTAAGATACCAATAAGATGCGACCTTGTACGCGGATTCAGTCCCTGCCATGTTGTAGGCTGTGTGATGCGCTCTGTAATGGACGTTATCCCACTCCTTATCTGTAAGGGCCCGACCGAGTTCCACCTCCCATCGGAGTTGGCCGCGAGAGCGATTTCCTATCTGGCGCTGCGTAAGGAGAACATACAATTCTGCTATGAGATGTTTATCGTCAGTTTTATTCGCTATCCATTTCTCGAAAGGGGTAAGCCGACGAGAAACATGTGGTAGGTAGGCCTTAGAGGTAGCCCAGTGTCGGAGTTGCAAATAATAAAATTCATCAGAGCGAGGAAGGTCCAGGTCAAGGCGAATTCGATCAAATGGGATAATGCCATCGAGATCAAATAAATGGCCCAAGCGCTTGCAGCCCGCCTCCCGCCATCGCTGGGCAACCGCATTCCTATTCCCCGGGGGGAAATCTGGGTTGTCCACCATAGGAGTCAACGGGGAGGGAAAGGTAGTGAGGCCTTTCGATAGTGCCACCCCGTCCCACACTCTCATGGTAGCTGCCGTGACCGGGGAAGAGTAAATGACCGAAGAGCGTGATCGGCGGGGGAGCCAGATTTCACGCCAGACATTCGCGCCCGCTACTGCCTGGTCCATGAAGGTCCAATGCTTCTCCGACAGTGGGCGGTTCCATTCTAACACAACGAAGGTGTGCGGCTTGTAGATATCTGTGAACTAGTGGGAGCTTGACCCCGCCATCTTCTTTAGGACGCGACAATTGCGCCACCGAAAGGCGAGCCTTCTTATTGCCCCAAATGAATTTATTCAAAGCAAGCTGTAACGTTCGCAAGGCTTTAGGTGGCGGAGTCAGCGGGAGGGTCTGGAAGAGGTAAAGTATGCGTGGCAAAATCGTCATCTTGACCTCGGCGATGCGCCCAAACCATGACAGCGTGTATTTGGCCCATTCAGAAGAAGTATTATTTTTAAACCTTTTTTCAGCCATAAAATTTAAAAAGCGAGTTTTGATAGCTTTTTTTGAAATGCTCAAGTATTTAGTTGGCGTTACAAAAATGGTTTCTAAACCCAAAGCAGTAAGGGTATTTTTAACATACACAATCCAAGGGATCCTCTGTACATATTCCAGTGCGAGACAGTCTAGAATAAACTGTTGGCTGAGGTTAATGGATTTCCTTCTCCAGATGGAGTGTCATAGGAGAATTGGTGCCAAATCTATCCGGTCCGATATACAGGGGATATTCAGCTCAAGGTGGCAATTAACATTTGAGCAGCTCATCGGAAAACCCACCAGTTTTTTCCAAAAGGTATCTTATATCGTTTGAATAGGTGCCAGATTAATGTCTCCCTATACACCAGCACCATAGGTAGCAACTGAGGTAGACTTAGGCAGGTATACTTTTTTACAACCTCTAGTTGTTTCGACCCTAACTTTTTAATAAAAGAGTATAGGGCGTTGATACTTTTTTACAACATTAGGCCTCTGTTGGTCATCATGTGGGAACATGTTATCATTCTATCGAATGTCACCCCTAAATAAGAGAATGTATCCATCTGTGCCACTTTCCGCCCTGCTATGAAAAAAGATGGTACTTTCTTTGCCCTGTGGCCAATCACTTGTATAAAAGATTTTGCCTCATTAGTTTGTAAATCTAGTTTTTGCATTAAATTCACATGTGTCTCTAAAAGCTTCTGGAGTGCCAGGCCAGTGCGTGCAATTAGGACTGCATCATCAGAGTAAAGGAGTATGGTTATGCAGACCTTGTTCATCATTGGGACATCCGGGGTTGATTCTAAAAGGGGAGCCTCTACACCGTTGGTGTAAACTGAAAAAAGAAAAGGGGCGTGAACACACCCCTGACGAACCCCCCTATTGATCGGGAACCATCTGGTGCACTCTCCCTGCTTCCCATATCGGACACTGGCCGCAGCCCTCGTGTATAACTGTCTGATAAAAGAAATAATTGCTTTGTCAATACCCATCTCCTTCATTATCCCCCACAAATGATGGGCAACAATCAAAAGCTGGGGATAGGCCCATAAAAGCCAAATAGAGCTTGCCATGTTTTACTTGCGTATATTTAGCAATGAGCAAGCTCAGATTGAGGCACTGGTCCTGTGTGCCTTTTCCCTTCTTAAAACCGTATTGGGTCGGGATCATAACTTTATTCGTAATCTATTCAATAGAACTCTACCCATAAGTTTGGCCGTACTGTCCAGGAGTGAGATGGGCCTATAATGTTTGGGCTTTGATTTATCGCCTTTTTTAAAAATTGGTATCAAAATAGATTTTGACCATGACTCCGGCAGGCCCACGCTGGTTATCTCATTAAAAACATTTGTTAAAACTGGGCCCCAAAGGTCCGGTTGCTCAGTAAAACAAATCTATTGGTGTTCCGTCCGGGCCTGGGGCCTTGTTACTAGAACACTGGGAAAGGGCTCTCTGATCTCATTATGATTAAAAGAGAGAACAGGTTTAGCGTTTGGCAAAACAGCTTTCATGAATGGGTGCCTTTCCTCCCCATTACCACCAAATATTTTTGTATAGTGGGGCACCCAAGATTCTTCGTCCACATGGCTATCTAGCTAAGGATCTGAGGATGGTTTCAGGAAAGGGGCGTTAATTACCATCCAGAAAACCCTAGAATTATTTGAGATGGGAGCCTGGTATAGTTGTTCCCAGGCCTCCTCCTTGAGTATTTTTAATCTGGCCTTCCTTGCTTCTTTGTATCACTGGCGGGCGAGCTTGACCAGAACCACATCTCTTGGATCATGCCTAAGGGCGTTATGTAAATTTGATTATGATCTCGTGCAGTTTTGGTCAAACCACCTCTGGCTGATTTGATTTGGGGCTGAGCCGTTTTTTGTAAAATTATTTTTTACATCGAGCAGAATTGACTCAAAGGCAGTCACTACTCTAGTTGGATCATTATTTGTTTCAAGATAAGTCATGATTTTGTTATATCTATTAGCTACAACCTGTGGGACGATTTCCTCCTTGTCAATTTTTCCCCACTTTAGTACGATCCCGTTTTTTTTTTGTTGATACAAGGGGTTTTATATGCTTTGTCTGATGAACATGAATCCCTTCCCAGAACAACTGGCAAGATATATCCGCATGATCACTGAACCTAGAGAAATTAATTTTAATGTCAGTGATGGAACTTTTAAAAGATGCTGATACTATTAAAAAAATCAATGGTTGAACCGTTAACACTAGAGCCAAAGGTTTTTTGTACCAAGCCTGTGCTCTCAGAAATTGGATTAATTATTTCTAAATCTTTTATGATGAGGATTCGGTTAAGTGCGTCACCATACAAGTTATGAGTAAAATGAGGGAAGGCCTCTCCTTCCTCATCAGTTAATCCACATGTCGGTTTAGTATAAGAAACTGTGCACATTAAAATCACCTATCCATAAAACGGTAGGAGTCTTCTTGAAATTATTTAATAGTACATCCATTTTCCCTTCAAGTAAGTCTGCAACCTTTGACAACTCTCCCACAAAATTATGGTTATAAAAATGTATTAAAGGTGCTGTATTACCCCGTGGGCCTTTGAGGTGTAGTAGATTATAATATGGGGAATCATTGTGAGAGGAAAAGACTTCCAATCTGAGGGTATTCTTCACCAGTATCAGAATGCCACCCCTCGGAAGACCTGACTTTGACGGGATGGCAGGTGTGTAGAACGAGCGATAACCATCTATATAAATAGGGCCTATTTCCCATGTCTCTTGTAGACAGATCAAGTCAAAAGTAGTTATGTACGTATTCCACTCTTGATCAGTCAATTTTCGGCCAAGCCCTGCAATGTTCCACACAATTGCCGAAATCCGGTCCTTGTCCACAGTGGATTGCGTGGGGGACTCCAGGCCATCTGTGTCACTACTATTTACTATGTTGAGACTCGCCCCCTCGGATCTCTGTCAATCGCACTCTTCCAAATCTGCCAGTACAGTGAATTGATTACTAACTGGTAAAGGGTTAAATCCTTGCCTCATATAGGGCTGATGAACCAATGGGTGAGAGAGACTAACGTAATCTCTGGGCTCCTTTACCGTAGGGCTTTGAGTTAGTGGTTTATAGAAAAAGCCTAACAGCAGTACGAACATTTGAGATGCCAATGTTGGGGCCTTTGTTAATCGGTTTAAGAGATTTCGGGCCATAAAAGATGACTTAAGACTTAATACAACACAATTCCCCCTAAATGTTTTTTCCGAGTTTATTCTCACCATTTAGATGTTATTGAGGCCTTCCGACCACCCATGTGTGTGCTTGTTAATCCAGAGGTGCATTTTCAGGATAAATTGGTCAATTGTTTCCTTTTGGGTGCTTTTTAGGTCTCGCGCCTAGCGTTGCAGTGCGCAGCCCTGCTCGCACAGCTCGAGACCTCTTGTATGGGCTTCAGAAAGCTAACCACACGCTCGTGCGTGTGGTTTTGCTTTTGCAGGATGCCATTGGATTTAGCGTTCTTTTTAAAAAAAAAAAAATACTGCACGCAATTGGGCAAAGGCGGGCGCATGTCCCGCCTTTGCCCCGCCCATTCCCACCGGTGTCTAGCACGCGCAGCAGCGCGCGTTCGCCTCGCTGCCGCGCTCCCTTCCCCCCCGCTCCTCTGTGGTGCGCACGCACCACTGGTTTTGCTTTGTTGTTGTTTCTATCTATGCGCTAATGAAATAAACGCCGTCTTGTACAATAATGCTGTCACGATTACACCGCTGTTTACGCAATTTAGTGGGAAAGCTTCGTATTGGTGGCGGGATGTTTTTTTGGGGCTTGACTACAAACATTATTAAAGAATGCTATCAACCAAAATGCAAGATTTCTGCTAGCAACACAAAAAATCCAAAAATGTTTCCAATTGAAATAATGCTAACAATAATTACGGATGTTATTGTTAGATTCCTTGCTGTTATTAATGTTATTGCTTAGATTATCCATAATAGCTCGGTATGGGCAGTTAGCATGTTGTACAAACAGTTAAGACAATAAGTTCGACTTGCAGCAGGGCCCACGCAGCATTCCCCTTTTGAAGTGGATATAGTACGTGCACTAAATTGGTGAATGTATAAAAATACCCGTTTTTTACAGCTCTGAAATTAATATCGTTATGCGCAGTGGCTTTAGTGTTGCGAGTTTTTCGTTTCTGGGAATTCGTCAACCTGTACAGTGTGCACAGTCTTGCTGCGGCTGATACACCGTTTCTTTACAGTTGCCGTTTGTGTCAGCCCGCTCGAGCGCCGCAGCGCCTGCCTTGTGCTCGGACTCATCACACAAACAGCCAGTGGATGCCCCCCAACCCCCTCCCTCCCCAATGCAATAGGTCTCGCATTTACGCGAGTTTGAGCTATTGACATTGCAAATACCAATGCCTTTTATTTTTGTTTTTAAAACATAAATAAAAGGCATTGTCATTTACAATGCCAATAGCTTAAACTCGCGTAAATGCGAGACCTATTGCATTGCAAATGCTTGTTAACTCAAGGGTGTAGGCCAGGATGATCACATAGGGACAAGCTGCTGGCGGCAAATCTAATCTTGTTTGAGAGTCTGCCCTTTATACTCTTCTTGGCTCGATGTTACATAGGACCCCCCGACCTTGGGGCTAGATTAGAGGACCCCAATTCCCTGGTAGATCTCTTTAGCGGTAAATCATCAAGTGGGGTGGTGGTATAAGAGGGATGCGGGCAGGTGATAGGATTCACAGGGATTGATGTTGTTGCAATTTTAACTCCTAAATTAGCGGGGGGTTGATAACTAGATCTTCCAATGCCTTATCTACTGCATCAGTGGGAGAAATGTGATATTCTTGCAGCATCTAGGTCATTGGTGTCCGCGCCCTCTTCTTTCGGCGGCAAAGAAGGCTTGAATCCTAATAACTCCTTAACTGCATTGTCAATGGCCTCTAGGCGCAGGAGAATTGGATGTAATAATGATATTTTATCATAGAACTCGGCCCAGTTTGAAGTCATTGGCGTTGGCTCATTAGGCTGGGCTTCAGTCTCTGATGTTAACGGGGTTGCTTTAGCCTTTCTGGTTCTTTTAGTATTATTAGGTAGGGGGGGCTTTAGCTGTGCCTCTTTTCCTTTTACGCACAGGGTCAAATAAGAGGGGCCGTTGAAGGAGATATTATATGGCCCAGGGTTGAGAGACGGGGTACAGGCAGGTCAGGTGGAGCGGCATTGGGTACAACCTCATGGCTTGGTGATGACTGCACCTCGAAATTAGCAGGTAATAAGGGCCCTCTGTCACTTCCCTCTAAACCCATTGAGAGTCTCCTTTCCGTGAGGGCTATCTCCTTATCTATTGCTTTGGTTGTCTTAGCGAAAAAGGAGTCTAAAGAAGTTAAAAGTTACCGCCTCAGTAGGCAGGTGGAGTGCCTTCTTCTTGCCCATCGTTGTACACTGATCCTTATGCAGGCGTTAGAGAAGGTGCCCAACTTCTTCCAAGCTTCGACGGGCATGGAGGGCCCGCCCGGGCCAACGCCACTGGGCTGCGTTGCGCTATTAAGCATGTTCGAGAACCACGGGATTCGTAGTCTCCAGCGGTGCAGCAATAGGCAGGCACGGCGCTCTCCCCCACCAGGAGGAATCAGGCTTCGTTGGTGGCTACACCAGCCACGGGGCTGCATCGCGCTATTAAGCGCGTTCGCGGACCAGGAGGAGCACAGGATTCGTAGTCCCCAGCGGTGCGGCAATAGGCAGACACGGCTCTGTCCCACACCAGCAGGAATCAGGCTTCGTTGGCAGCTACCAATATAGTGACATATTCCTCGATTAATTTTCAAAATGTGCCTCAAAGTATATAAAGTGCTACAGCAACAATATAGTGAGTCAAAGTAAATATGTCCCCTAAAACTGCATATTTGTTTATTTTCAAAGAGGGTGACAAACATAGGTAGCAATGAAATCTTTTAAAATTCAAAACATTTAATTCATACCGTAAGAATGCCACATTCAATTTGTACATTTGCAAGGCCACTTTACATAGTGGCAATACTATGAAGATGTACAAGATGAACATTAAGTGGAATTACCATTAGTCACCATTAATTTTGTTCATGAAACCAACAATTCATTTGAGGGAGATATTTGCAATGCAGGGCAACCACTTTTCATCTGTGAATTATAATTAAGCACACCGACATCTTTAGGTGTTATATATAGCTTGACGCACAAGTTACTTACCTTCGGTAACGATATATCTGTAAGAAACATTAGTAGTGATAGATTCCTTACCTTAGAATATCCCCAGGCGTCAGACTGGATCAGGAAAGTTTTCGTCAGCAGTACCCCTGCGCGTCGGTAGGGGCGTCGGTAGGGGCGTCGTGCGGCTCCGCGTCCGTCGTTGGCGTCGTGGTCGCCGAGATGACGTCGCGGGCGCAACTTAGACGCCGCCCACGCGCGCTGACGTCGGTTCTGTACACGACTTTCCGCGCCAGGAACGCAGAGCCATGCAAGATACTGACCACTGGTGCATTGAAACTAGGGCCCTGAAAGGGATGACCTTAACCCTAGAAATCAGTTCGCAGAACGGGGAGGATGGGTGGGGCGGTAAGGAATGTATCACTACTAATGTTTCTTACAGATATATCGTTACCGAAGGTAAGTAACTTGTGCATCTGAAACAAACACATAGTGATAGATTCCTTACCTTAGAATAGATACCCCAGCAATACCAACCCCGGTGGTGGGTATGCGAACTAAGATCACACCAGAAAGTCACGGAGAACAGAACGGCCAAAGAAGCCGTCTCTCCGGACTTGGCTGTCCAGGCAATAATGTTTGGTAAACTTGTGCAGCGAGGCCCACGTGGCTGCCTGACAGATGTCTTGCAGGGGGACACCACGTCCCTATGCAGTAGTGGCTGCAGTAGCTCTGGTGGAATGAGCATGCAGCCCCACCGGAGGTTCTTTTTTAGCCAAAGAGTAACAGGCTTTGATACACAAGACAACCCAGCGGGAGATGGTTCTCTATGGACCACCCGACCTATCTTGGTGCCAACGTAGCCAACAAAAAGCTGGTCATCCACCCGGAACTGCTGTGTGCGGTTGAGATAAAAAGAAAGCGCACGTTTTGGGTCCAGACGGTGGAGCCTCTCTTCCTCTCTGGAAGGATGCGGAGACGGAAAAAAGGTGGGCAAGGTAATAGTCTGCCCAATGTGAAAGGCTGTAACCACTTTTGGCAAAAAGGAAGGACGGGGTCCGAGCACAACCTTGTCCGGATGGACTGAAAGGAAAGGAGGCTTACAGAGCCTGGAGCCTGGAGCTCACTCACTCGCCTGGCGGAAGTGATGACCACCAGGAAGGCAGTCTTTAACGTCAAAAGACGAAGAGGACAGTTGTGAAGGGGCTCAAAAGGAGCGCATATCAAGTACGTCAGAACCAGATTCAAGTCCCACTGAGGCATCACGAAAGGAATAGGAGGAAAAAAGGTGTGTAATGCCTTTAAGAAACCTATTTACAAAAGGGGACTTGAAAAGAGAGGGCTGATCAGGGAGCCTGAGAAAGGCCGAAATAGCAGAAAGGTAGCCCTTGATAGTGCCCAGAGCAGAGCCCTGCTGGGCCAAAGAAAGAAGGAACAGTAGAACTTCAGAAAGAGGGGCAGAAAGGGGATCCACAGCCTTTGCTGTGCACCATGCCACAAATTTGTTCCACCTGCAGGCGTATACCACTTTAGTAGAGGGACGCCTGGCTGCCAGAATAACGTCACAAACTTCAGGAGGCAAGTCGAAGGGAATCAACTGCCGCCGCTCAATCTCCACGCAAAGAGGTGGAGGCTGGACAGGTTCGGGTGGAGGACCGTCCCCTGCTGCTGCGACAGAAGATCCTCCCGAAGAGGCAGTCGGATCGGGGGAATCGATGCTCATACTGAGTAGCTCGGGATACCATACTCTTTGAGCCCAGTCCGGAGCCACAAGAATGACTTGGGCCCGGTCGCGCCTGATCTTCAGCACTCTGGGCAGAAGTGGTATAGGCGGAAAGGCGTACAACAGACTGCAACTCCACTCGCGACGAAAAGCGTCGCCGAGCGAGTGCCGCCTTGGAAATTCCAACGCGTAGAACTGATGACATTGCGCATTCTCTTCAGTGGCGAATAGATCTAACCAAGGCTCTCCCCACTGCTGAAAGAGACCTTGCGCCACCTCCGAGTGAAGACGCCATTCGTGATCGAGCATGCACCTGCAGCTGAGTTTGTTCACGCTGGCGTTCAGAGAACCTGCCAGGTGTTGAACCACCAGGGACATGCCCTGATGTTCCAGCCATGTCCAGAGACGCAGAGCCTCCTGACAGAGGGTCCACGACCCCACCCGCCTTGTTTGTTGCAGTACCACATGGCGGTGGTGTTGTCTGTGAACACCTGCACTACTCTCCCCTTGACAGAGGGAAGGAATGCCTTTAGTGCAAGCCTGATCGCCCGCAGCTCCAAAAGGTTGATATGGAGCTGGGACTCCGCCGGAGACCAGAGGCCTCTGATCTCCGCCTCTCCCATGTGGCCGCCCCATCCCAGGAGGGACGCATCCGTCACCACTTTGAACTCCGGTTGGGGAAGGGAGAGGGACCTGCCGTAGACCCAATGCCGGTCCGTGAGCCACCACTGCAATTGTCGTGCAGTGCCCTCCGAGATCTGGACGTGATCGGACAGGTTTCCCTGATGCTGCGCCCACTGGAACTTCAGGTCCCACTGCAGAGCCCGCATATGCCACCTGGCATGATTGACCAGCAGGATGCAGGAGGCCATGAGGCCCAGCAGCCTCAGAGTCACTCTGACCGAAACCCGGGACAAGGGCTGATAGATGGGAATCAGAGCCCGAATATCCCGGACTCGCCGTTCGGGAGGATAGACCCGAAACTGCGCCGTGTCCAGAACCGCTCCGATAAAGAGTAGCTTCTGGGAGGGAATCAGGTGCGACTTCGGCACATTGATGGAGAACCCCAGCAAGTGCAGGAGGTCGGCAGTAGTCTGGAGGTGGGAGACGACTGTCTGGGGCGAGCCCGCCTTCAACAACCAATCGTCGAGATAGGGGAAGACTGAGACCCCTGATCTGCGCAGATGAGCTGCGACCACCGCCATCACCTTGGTGAACACCCGAGGGGCGCTGGTAAGGCCAAAGTTGAGCACGGTAAACTGAAAGTGCTCGTGGCCTACCGTGAACCGTAGGTAACGCCGGTGGGCTGGCAGGACGGGGATGTGGAAATAGGCGTCCTGCAAGTCCAGCGCTACCATCCAGTCTTGTGGGTCGAGAGCAGACAAGACCTGAGCCAGAGTGAGCATCTTGAACTTCTCTTTGCGGAGGAAGCGATTGACGTTCCGGAGGTCTAAGATAGGATGCAGGCCTTTGTCCTTCTTGGGCACCACAAAGTAGTGGGAATAACAACCACGACCTACTTCGTGCGTCGGAACGCGCTCGATGGCCCCCTTGGCCAAGAGGGTCGCAACTTCCTGCTGAAGAAGCACCAAGTGATCTCCCGACACGCGGTGGTATTGAGGTGGCATGGCTGGGGGGGGGTAGTCTCGAAGGGGAGGGAGTAGCCCCTCCGGACTATCTCTAAAACCCACCTGTCCGAAGTGATGGTGCGCCAGTGGTGGAGGTGATGACGGAGCCTGCCGCCCACTGGCGTTTGATGGGCCTGAAAGTTCGGACTAGGAAGGTTTGGAGGCAGTGGTGGCCGGGGTGGTGGTGGACTGACCCGCCTGCTGGCCCCTTTGTCCGCCACGGTGGAACCCGCGTCCGCGGCCGAGCTGGGATGACTGCTGCGCCTGCCTGTGGCTCTGTTGCGAACGCTGCGGGGCGCCCCTTCCTGTGCCACGAAAGGAGCGAAAAGCGGAAGGCGGAGGAGGGCGGACTGCCGAGAGTCCCAAGGACTTGGCCGTAGCCCGTGAGTCCTTAAACCTCTCCAACGCGCTGTCCGCTTTGTCGCCGAAGTGGCGACGGCCATCAAAGGGCATGTCCATAAGGGTGTTTTGGACATCCCCCGAAAATCCAGTGGTTCTCAACCAGGCGTGACGGCGAACCGCCACCGTCGTTGCAATGGATCTGCCCAGTGAGTCGGCGGTGTCTAGACCACAACGGAACATGAACTTTGCTGCGTCTCTCCCCTCTGCAACATCCTGGGCGAGAGCAGGCCGGGCCTCCTCCGGACACTGGGGCAGCACGTTCGCCACCGTATCCCACAGAGAGTGGGAATAACGGCCCAAGAGGCATGCGGTGTTCATGAACCGCAGAGCTGGTGGAAGAGAAAATCTTCTTCGCAAACTGATCCAGCTTCTTGGATTCCCTATCTGGTGGGGCGGAAGGGAAGGCGGTTGGGGAAGCAGAGGCTTGCACAACCAAGCTCTCGGGGGTGGGATGTTGGGAGAGGAAAGTGGGGTCACCCGGATCCGGGCGATGGCGTCGGGCCACGTTCCTATCCACAGGAGCCCCTGTGGTGGGCCTGGACCAAGTGCCCAAAAGAACGTCCGAAAGGGCTTCATTGAAGGGCAGCAGCGGCTCCGCAGAAGTAGCTGCTGGCTGAAGCACCTCTGTCAGGAGTTTAGTCATGACAGCCACAGTAGGGAGCTGGAGGTGAAGGGCCTCCGCCGCCCTACGCAACACCACTGCATAACTGGCTCCCTCCTCCGTAGCGACGGTAGGAGGAGACAGCATGCCAAGGTCTGGTGAGGTATCCAGACCACTGGCGTCCCCCAATTCCTCAGCCCAGTTCTGTTCAGATTCGCAGGCTGCAGTGAGAGGGTCGTCCGACCCCTCCCAGTCCTCCCCTTGCTCCTCAGGCTGTTCAACAGGCCTAAAATAAGGAGTAGGGACATGGGGATAGAAATCCCCAAACGGCGTCGAGAACGGCATCAATCGATGCCGGGCCGACGCCGCGTCCACTTCGGGGCTGAATCTGAGGTCGACGTCAGGATCGGTGCCGGTGGAGTCCGCGTCGGTGGAGGCGTAACAAGGTCAACCGGCGTCGACCGGGATCCAGGCCTGGATCCAAGGGTGTCCTGCGGCGCTGGGGCCGGAGCCGCCGGCGAGGAAATGCGAGGACACCCATGCGGGACCGCGGGGCCCGAAGGCACACCGGCGGGACCCGACGGCCCAAAGAGGTGAGCCATGGCCGACAGGAGGTCCTGTATCTGGGCCGGAGTCGCTGACGACCCCGGGAAGGGCGGGTAGTCGGGCGGCGACTCCATGGTCTCCGCCGGAGCCGCGGTGGTGGCACCACCCGTACCCTCAGCCGCGTCGCACGACCGGCGAGGGGAAGTCGGAGAACGATGACGTTTCTTCGACTTCTTGTGCTTTGCCTTAGCTGACCCCGAGTGCGAAGACTTCGATCCCGACGATCGCCGACGATCGCCGATGATGACTCCTCGCACGGTCCCTCGACCTCCCTCTGGACCGGGACCTCTCATGGCGCGGAGCCGACTGCCGGGCTTCAAGCAGCTTTCGGGACCGCTCCCGCAAATACTTCGGCACCATGGATTGGCAGTCGGGGCACGACTTGGGGTCGTGGTCGCGCCCCAGGCAGAAGAGACACACGCGGTGCGGGTCCGTCACCGACATCATGCGATGACAGTCCTTGCAAGACTTAAACCCGGGAATCCCTAACTGCACCAGGAGTCGTATCGACTCGAAAAGGGTGAGAAAAAGATCTAAAAAAACTTAGTCAAAAAAGACTAGGGGTACCGCTCCCTCCGGATCTGCGCGTGCTGGCGCGGAAAAAGAAAGAACTGACGTCAGCGCGCGTGGGCAGCGTCTAAGTAGCGCCCGCGACGTCATCTCGGCGACCACGACGCTAACGACGGACGTGGAGCCGCACGACGCCCCTACCGACGCGCAGGGGTACTGCTGATGAAAACTTTCCAGATCCAGTCTGACGCCTGGGGATATTCTAAGGTAAGGAATCTATCACTATGTGTTTCTTTCAGATACTGCTGATGCAAATTCCGGCTATATAGTTGATTTCATAGCCCAATGAAGGGATATGAATGTGAATTGCAGGTTAAGAGTTCTTAACACAGCAGAACTGCCTTTTAAATGGAGTATGGAGCTATCATTTTTTACAGTGCTGTGAAAAGGAAAAACACAGCGTAACCAACTGCTACACAAAAGAAACAGCCCAAATGTCACGAAGACCATACACCACTTGCAACACCTCACTAGACACATTGGGATGTCTTCATCATCCCCTTCAGCGATTCTTCTCTGTGAAGTCTCCCACCAACACACAAGCAGCCTCATTAAGGAACAGCGTTTTGCAAGTGTGACCAGATAAGCTGTGCTTCACGATGTTGACAGGTTTTCATCAATAGGAGTATCCCATCCTCGTCGCCAGTTTGTGCTGTCTTATGGATGTCAAGTAGGACCCACACCAAGGTCAAGATAGGAAAGCTCTTTAAAGCACCTCAGTCATCAATCCCCAAGTCTCAACTGACCGGATAGAATCTCCATTGTGAGGCATTCCAACTGGGAACCCTTACCAGGTCATCCCATAAAACTAAAGGAATCTAAAATCACAATGCATCTTACCCCTTTTTCTATATACCAAAATGCAATGCAATTGGAAAGTTGTGTGTTTGAATGGAATCAATAAAACAGTTTAACCAAACAAACACAATGCTGGACCAAGTATCCAAGTATGGAAACAACAAACAAAATAAATAGTCTAAAGTCTTCAGAAAGAGCTCCTAGAAAAACATCCAAATATCAGGGTACAGACATCCTTTGTGGACAGCTTAAAAAATAAAAACACTGGCAAATCCAAGTGGTCTTATCTGTACTAACCGGCAACAAGGTGATCAGCTTTACCAATGCTTATTTTGTTTGGTATCGCCCCAAAACAATCCTAAAATGCTGCTGGTGTGTCAGCTATTCTGTAATGGTTCTTCTTTTCAATTTGCATGCACGGGAAGCCATCTTGGATTGATTTTTCCTCTGAATAACAAACCATTTCAAAATGGTTGCCAAACTCTTCTGCTGACACATCCGGGGCCATCTTGGATTTTACGAAAAAATACACATTCCAAGATGAACATGGAGGCATGCATACTACCGTCGTACCGCTTGGATGGTTTAGCTCAAAGAAAAAACATTCAAGATGGAGGCTCATGCCTACTTGCACACTGGAGGTCATATTGGATATTTTTTGTTATACTGTATTATTCATTTACAGTTCAGAGATGATCAATAGCCATTTTTTGAATGATAAATTAGAAAATGTAAATAAAGTGTGAGGATATCACACGAATGGGCACAAAGGAGTAGCCCAATGGGGCACAGATGCCAGGTCCTTGCAAAAACAAAAAACAAAGGTGGGGAGAAATGGAATAGGGGGAGGCACTTGCAGGAAGAGAGGGTGCAGGGATGTGTTAGAAGGAACAGAAAGGGTAGAGAACAAGGAAAGTCCTACACTTCCATGGAGTGCAAAGCAGACAAGTTACTTACCTTCCGTAACATCTTATCTGGTAGAGACATGATCTAGCCACAGATTCCTTACCTTTGAATTTCCCAGGCATCAGACTGGACCCGCAAGATTTTTCTTTGAGCAATACCCTTATGCGCCGGTAGGTAGCATTGGTCGGCTCTAAAAAGGCCATATCTTCGGACTTGACTGTCCAGGCAGTAGTGTTTAGTAAACCTGTGCAGGGATACCCACGCTGTTGCCTGACAAAATGTCAAGGACTGGAACACCACACTGCAACACCGTGGTAGCAGACTTAGTTCTGGTGTAATGTGCCTTTAAATATAATGTAAAGAAAGAGGCCCCCTGCTAAAGAGGTAACGTTCCTTAAGGCTTTAGCAGGGGGCCTCTTTCTTTACATTATATTTCCCGCAGCCTGTCTGCGTGGGGCTGTTCTCCTCTATGCAGGTAGTTTTTACCGCATACTATATCAATTTTTGCACGCTATTTCAGGGCGCAAGTTTTTAATTCCTTTTCTTGATTCATTAATATTGTTGAGTTTATTGTTCTTGGTTTGATATATAGGTGGCTGAAATTCTTAATGTCTATTGCACTTTTGGTATAGAGGACTATCTAGTGATAAGTTTGGTTTCTGGTTGTCACTTCATTATATCATGGAAGCAATACAGACATTTGGGTTCACAGATGAGCAATATGCTCTTCTAGTAGGAAACCAATCCACATTAAATAATAAAGCAAGTAGCAGCGATACGGCTACCAATGAGGATCTAAACACACTGTTTCAGCTAAAGAAAAAGATACGCAGAATAGAACTACATGGACAGTTTATGCTGGACTACTTAAAAGCGGGCATTATCCCCCAAGGACTTAGGGTTAGAAATATCCCAGGTCTTTTTGTGCAAGTACGGCAGTTCCTTGAAAAATGGTCCCTTATAGCGAACCGTTGTTCACGATACCTCATGATTTTAATAATAGAAACAGCCAAAGAGCTGGTACAAACACTGTTATTAGAACTTACAGCACTAGAGGAAAAAAATTAAACAAAGTGATGCATTAGAAAGCGCTAAGAAAAACTAGAGGACATTGACAGGGAAGTTGCATCATACTCAGATTATCTGACAAAAAGAAAAGCTGATAAACTAGAAAAAGATATTAGGTTCACCACCAAAGAAAAGACCTACCCCTAACTAAATGAACATTTCTATAACCAGGGAGAATACCCAGACTCAGAATAAAGAGGTCATCAACAACCCACGAGAAAGGATACCACCTTCTCTGATAACGAAGATAGTAACTACCGTTTTACTCCTGAAGGAAATAGAGCCACTTATTCAGGAAATCAACCTTCTGGGCAACCTTTTTTAGGACGGCGACAGGCACGAAGAGGCCCCTGGAGACCGAGGTATCAGCCAAGATATCACGATACCTCCAATCGGGGCAACTACCAACAGAACAATCAGCAATACCTTGTCACCAGGAATGCTCAGTATTGGAGACCATAAAAAAGATACCGATTTTTAATCTGTCTAAGCAACCATTACAACAATCCCCTGTTGCACTTCTATCTAAAGGTCTCTCTTTTGTACCCAATACTGGCATTAATATCTTTGAATTATATCAAGATATGATGTCATTTTTCTGTAAAATACGCCTCAAAAAATATTTCTCAGGACATGATAGCCACGATCCAGACCCAGTTGAAAATTCAGAAAATCGTTCTAGACTCTGTCCCATATCTACTTTCACCGGAAGTCTAGACCAACTAGGACCTGAGGTTGAAATCTTTGAAAATACTGTTCTGAAAAGCCTCAAAACATCTTTACAACACACGTTTTACCCTCAACCTAACCTTACCCAAGATGAACTTAAAGCATTAGTTGCTCTCAGAAACAATGTAGAAGTCACAATAAAAAATTGTGACAAAGGGGGAGGGATTGTTGTATTAGATACAAATAAATACATCCAAACCATGCAAGTTCTTCTAAGCGACACTGACTTTTATTTACCGGTCAAAACAGACCCAACATCTAGAGTTCAGAGAAAAATCTTCAACTTAACAAAGAGAGCACTAGATTCGGGCACCATCTGTCAAAAAGAATTAGAATTTTTGAATATCCAACACCCCAAAATGGCAGCCATTTATGGGGTACCTAAAATTCATAAAAACAGCCTTGACCCCCCGTATCGACCAATTGTGACGACAATAGGTTCAGTCACTGAGCCAATATCGAAATACATAGATCGCATCTTGTGCCCTCATGTACCAGAAACGATGTCATACATCAGAGATACCAAAGCCATGATAACAGTGGAAGATTGCCATTTGATAAATTTAGAGAGACACTAGTTACACTGGACGTGGAGTCTCTATATAGTAACATCCCTCAAGAAGGGGCACTCAAGGCAGTACATTGGTTCATAGAGCGATTCCAAATAGACTGCTGTTCGGATTTCATCAACGCAAGCCTGAAAATAGTCTTAGAGGAAAACACCTTTGACTTTAACGGCAACCTTTACCCGCAAGTGAAGGGAGTAAGCATGGGAGCGTCCTGCGCTCCCACTGTAGCTAACATATACATGGCCCACTTTGAGAGCATCTACATATATAACGAAGTAGCTCCCTTTTATGAGTCGATTAAAAACTGGGCTCGTTATATAGATGATATATTTTTCATCTGGACTAATGAGCCAAATGTACTATCTGAATTTCTATTATGGATCAATCTGTGTGATCCAAATTTAAAATTCACTGCCCACACTAGTCAAAATAACATCGAATTTCTAGATATTGAGATTAAGGTTCAAGATCAGGCTCTGGAAGTGGACCTCTATGTTAAACCGTCAGCAAGAAACACCTTGTTACATTGTACGAGTTTCCATCTGAACAAACAAAAAGAAGGCATCCCGTTCGGTCAGTTTCTCCAACTCAGGAGAAATGCACAAGTTACTAACTTGTGTAACGATATATCTGTAAGAGACAGTAGTTAGTGACAGATTCCTTACCTTAGAATATCCCCAGGCGTCAGGCTGGATCCGGGAAAGATTTTGCGTAGCAGTACCCTTGCGCGTCGGTAGGCGGCGTCGTGCGGCTCCGCGTCCGTCGTCGGCGTCGTGATCGCCGGGATGACGTCGCGGGCAGTACTTAGGACGCCGCCCCTGCGCGCTGACGTCAGTTCTGTACACGACTTTCCGCGCCAGGAACGCAGAGCCATGCAAGAAGCTGACACAGGTGTCTGAAAAATACTAGGGCCCTGAAAGGGATGTCCTTAACCCTAGAAATCAGTTCGCAGAAACGGGGAGGATGGGTGGGGCGGTAAGGAATCTGTCACTAACTACTGTCTCTTACAGATGGATTAGTTACTTACCTGTAATCCTAGTTCTCTTCCAGGGGTATACTCATCAAAGTCATAAGCACTGAATTATCCCCGCCCATCTGCGGGATCCCGGAGCATATAGAAATATACATATATATATGAGTATGTTGGGGGATCACAAGTGCATAGCACTTCCGCGACATACATATATACATGTATATAAATACATAAATATGCAGCCTAACAAATTCCAATAAGGCAAAATGCCAAAATTACAAAGGTTTTCCCTGTACAGACAATCTCCTATATACACTCTGTAATAGAGAACATACACTGTAATAGTGTTATGCAAGAAAAACCTTTATTTTCAGAAAAGAAAACATGTAATAGCAGGCAGTTGGCCCATAGGCTGCATAGCTGAATAAATATCACCGTACAGTAAAACACTGGCACCTTGCCTTTAAGGCTTCCAAGAACTTGGACACTTTGCCTTTAAGGCCTCCAGGAGACCCTCTGCTCCCATCATGCACCACAGGTGACAGTTAGGTCAGTTCTTTTTGCACGGTGTACTAACTTTTAACAATTACTAAAAAATGCTCGTCCGGGGAGGCGGGAGGGTTGCTTATGACTTTGATGAGTATACCCCTGGAAGAGAACTAGGATTACAGGTAAGTAACTAATCCTTCTCTTCCAGGGGATACTCATCAATAGTCATAAGCACTGAATAGAGTAGCAAGCCCATACCCACTACCTCGCGGACGAGCAAATAGTATTAAAAAAACAGATCATCTTAACATGACATTAAGCAAATAAATTCCTCAGTGAGGCTTGTCCCACTTGGGCATCCTCCTGAGCATCTGAATCTAAACAGTAATGGCGAGAGAAAGTATGAACAGACCGCCATGTAGCTGCTTTGCAGATTTCTGCTATAGGGACGTTCCTGAGGAGGGCCGTAGTAGAGGCCTTTCCTCTGGTTGAATGCGCTTTAGGCCTTCCCTGAAGAGACTTATTAGCTAATTGATAGGCTAGAGATATGCAGGAGACTATCCATCTTGAAATAGACCTTTTAGAGGATGCCAATCCTGTATTAATGGGGCCGTAGTTGACAAACAAGCGGTCCGTCTTTCTTATTACCTTGGTCTTATCCAGATAAAACTTCAACACCCTCTTAAGGTCTAACGAGTGTAAGGCCCTTTCAGGAGGTGTAGAAGGATTAGAGAAAGAAGGTAGGCAAAGTGATAACCTGATTAATGTGGAAATCTGAAACCACTTTTGGCAGAAAACTTGGATGAGTTCTGAGAACTACCCTATTTGAGTGAAAAACAGTGTAGGGTTCCTTACAACATAATGCTTGTATCTCGCTGACTCTACGAGCCGACGTGATAGCAACCAAAAAGCCACTTTCCAAGACAAGTGCTGCAAAGAGGACTTGTGTATTGGTTCAAAAGGTGCGCCCATCAGTTTGGTAAGGACCACATTGAGCTCCCAAGGAGGAGAAGGGGCTCGTACTGGTGGGTATACCTTTTTAACCCTTCAAGAAAATCTTTCACCACTGGCATTTTGAAAAAAGAAACCTGTGAAGGTGATTTTCTATATGCCGTTATTGCTGCTAAGTGTACCTTGATAGATGTAAACTGCAGGCCCGACTTAGCCAGGTGTAAGAGATACGGCAAAATGACCTGTTCCTGCCCTCTAACTGGGTCATGACCATTATTCAAACACCATAAGTAAAAACGTTTCCACTTGAAAGCGTAGGAAACCCTGGTAGAAGGTCTTTTAGCTTCCTTAAGTATGTTCATACAGTCCGCTGGCAAGTCTAAGTGACCATACTGCAAGACTTCAGGAGCCATGCTGTCAGCCTGAGGGAAGGAAGGTTGGGGTGAAACACTCTCCCCTGGCTCTTGGATAGTAGGTCCGGACGACAAGGCAATCTCTGTTGCGGAACTCGGAAAGTTGTAGAAGATCCGGATACCACCACTGGCGTGGCCACTCCGGAGCGATCAGAATCATCCTGGTGTTGGACTTGTAGAACTTCGTGATCACTGCTGGAATGAGAGGCAGTGGAGGAAAAGCGTAGAGTAAGCTCTGAGACCATTTTATCAACAGAGCATTCCCGCTTGAACCTGGTTGGTGATACCTGGACGCGTAGACGGGGCATTTGGCGTTTGTTGCATCTGCGAACAAGTCTATGTCCGGCACACCCCATCTTTGAAAGATATCCTGAGCCACTTCGGTGTTTAGCACCCAGTCGTGCGCTTCTACGAACTCTCTGCTTAGGAAGTCCGCCTGTACATTTAGGACGCCCGGCACATGGACAGCCGTGATGGTGAGATGCCGTGCCAGAAGCCACTTCCAAATGGCTTGTGCCTCCTGAGACAGAATTCTGGACCTGGTGCCTCCCTGCTTGTTCAGATAAAACATCGTCGTGGTGTTGTCTGTCTGAATCAAGAGGGAGTTGGACTGAAGAGAAGGAAAGAAGGATTTTAGGGCTAGTTGGACAGCCCTCAACTCCAGAAAATTGATATGGTATCCCTTTTCTTTGTCCGACCATAGCCCTTGCACTTGAAGGTGATTCATATGAGAGCCCCAACCTTGCAGGGAGGCGTCTGTCACTATAGTTTGAGTCGGAGTCTCTTGATGGAAGGGAACACCTTTCATTAGATGTGATCGCCTTGTCCACCACACAATGGAGTCCCTGGCAGACTGGGGCAGAGTGATCCGATCCTCCCAGCTGCCCGAAGCTTGCACCCACTGGTCCTCCAGAGCTTGCTGCAGGGGACGCATGTGCAATCTGGCATTGGGAACTATGAAGATGCAGGAAGCCATCGAACCCAGGAGAGAGGACACTTGTCGGACTGTTGGGTGGCGAATCCGCAGGAGTTCTCTGCATTTGATCCTGATTGATGAAAACCTCTCCGCCCGAAGGACACACGCTTGCTTCCGCGGTGTCCAGCGACGACCCTAGGTAGTGAATGTTCTGGGTCGGATTGAGAATCGATTTTTGAAATTGACTCGTAGACCCAACTTGTTCATTAACTGGAGACTGTAGGAGAGATGAGACTGAAGCAGGGAAGGAGTTGCACTCTTCAGAAGCCAGTCGTCCAGATACGGGTAAACAAATATTTTGTGTCTGCGGAGAAAAGCTGCCACCACTGCCATGCACTTTGAAAAAGTCCGTGGGGCTGACTTCAGTCCGAAAGGTAGGACTCGGAACTGGAAGTGACGTAGAGCAACCTGAAAACGGAGAAATTTTCGATGTTTTCTGGACACTGGAATGTGGAAATAAGCGTCCTGCAGATCTATGGAGCACATCCAGTCTCCTTGATGTAGATGGGGAAAGATCTGGTGAAGGGCAAGCATTCGAAATTTCTCTTTGCGGATGTATTTGTTCAAGATGCGCAAGTCCAGAATTGGTCTGAATTCTACTGTCGGACCTTTTTTCTGACCAGGAAATATCGAAGTATATTCCCTGGCGCCTCTGATGAACAGGGACGTATTCTATGGCTTTTTTCTGTAGAAGACCGTTTACCTCCTCGTGTAAAATGTGATGACACAAGCGGACTCGTCCTTCTGGAGGAACCGAAGGAGGTGGGATCTTGAACCGTAGCAAGTATCCATCTTGAACAATGTTCAACACCCATTTGTCGATGGTTATGTTTCTCCACTCCTCCAGATGTAATGCGATACTTCCTCCTACCGGAGTGGAACACGTGTCTAGAGGAAGCACTCCCTCATTGTTTTGATGGTTGCTTTGAGGTAGAGGCCTGCTGTCTATTGGTCCCTCTTCCTCTTCCTGGTCTCCGTTGGTGGAAGTGAGACCTCTGCTGCTGCTGACCCTGAGCCGACCATTGAGGGGTTTGAACCCTCTGTTGGAACGGGCGTTTATCATAGGGACGGGAGCGCCTACGGAATTCCTTCCGTTTTCGAGACCCACAGCTTTCACTGTGTCCAGCTCTGCTTTCATCTTTGCCATTTCTTCGTCCGCATGTGGCCCGAAGAGAGAAGACCCGTTGAAAGGCAGGTTGGTTATCTTCCGCTGGACATCGGGTTTGAGGCCAGTCAATCGTAACCAAGCAGAACGCCTCGAACAGATACCATGGGAGTATCCGTGGGCAGCCAGATCAGATGAGTCAGCGGAAGCACTAATCACCTGATTAGCCACTAGACCTCCCTCTTGTAGAATTTCTCTAAAGTCTTGCTGGTCCTCTTTTGGGAGTTTGTCTGCAAAACGTCCCAGTGAATCCCACAAGGATCTATCATACCTCCCCAGCAGAGCGGAGGAACTGGAGACCTTCATGATAGAAGCTGAAGTGTTGCACATCCTTCTACCTAAAGAATCCATCAGTTTACTATCCTTATCCGGAGGCGCTGAGGAGGAAGACATAGCTGAGTGCGTCTTTCTAGCCGCCGCCACAATGATGGAATCCGGAGGAGGATCCGATCTAAGGAACAACGGATCTTGGTCCGGAGCCTTGTACTTTTTGGCTATTCGGGAAGGAACAGCTCCCACCGTTGCCGGTGTCAAAAAAGTTTGCATAGCAGGTTCGAGAAGGCCTGGGACAAGAGGAAGCAAAGGCCGAGTCGAGGAGCGATGATGAAGAGTCTCAAAAATCACTGAGGAGGTAACAGTCGGGACATACATAGAAATGTTCAGCTTATTCGGCTCCTCTACAGAGAACTTCACTAAAAGTGCTGATGTCATCGATTGGAGAAACTCTTGACGGAGGTGTAGCTGTCAAAGTTGGAGAATAGTCTCTGATAGAGGACCTGGTGGAAGAAGACCGGGTGGGAGACCTATGCCGCCTCCTCTTCGGAGAAGAATGATAAGAGCGAGATCTGTCCCTTGATCTAGCATGCAGAGCATGTGAAGATCGTGATCTGCTTGGAGTCCTCCTTCTGGAAGAAAACACAGTCGGTGATCTTGATCTTCTAGGCGTTTTAGGGGATGACAAGCGTGAAGGAGAATAGGTACGGGAAAAATCAGACCCCGGGCTACTGAGGGCCCTAGGCTTCCTGCGCCGTGCATCTTCACCAACCACCGGAGAGCCTTCCGGGGAGATCTGGACAATATGCAGTCCTGGAGAAGATCCCGATTTTGATGATAGAGATGCAGCTCTAACCTCATCCGAGGCAACAGCAGGCTCTTTAGCTCTCGACGTCGAGCGCCTCGGCGTCGACCTTTGGTTTTCCCTCGACGTCGACTTCTCCCTTGACGTGGGATGATGTCTAGGAGGAGTTAAGGACTTCGCTGCCCTCGACGGCGACCTCACCTCCCTCAAAGGTGTCCTCGGCGTCGACCGTCTACTCAGGGACTTCGACGTCGAACGTACTCGCCTCCTCGACGTCAGCCAAGCTCGCCGTCTTCGACGCCGACTGGTCTCGCGGCACCCTTGCCGTCGGCAAACTTCTCGACGTCGACCTACGGGGAGGTGACGGAGAGTGCCTTGGCGTCGACGGATGTCTCGGCGTCGATGGATGTTTTGACGTCGATCGGTCTTTGCCATGGCTATACCTCGAGCCCGAGGTAGCATGCTTCGACGTCAATACCTTTCTCGACGGCGGAGACTCACGCCGTCTCGGCGTCGGAGATTGTGTCGTTCGCTTCTTCGACGGCGGCAACGGCGTCGACGGTGAACAGTCCGGAATCTGCCGTTTCCTCGATGTTGAAGAGGCAGAATGATGTTGGCGTCGATGTTCTTGAAGAGAGGAGGGCTCTTGACACGCAAGGCCACTTCCCAGCCGGGTTTTCCTCTCTCGATCACAGCCTGAAGGCGAATCCTCTCCCTGTCGCGAAGAGTCCTCGTAGAAAACTTACTACAATGGTAACAAGTGTCAGGCTTGTGACTGGAAGGAAGACAAGCGATACACACAGAGTGTGGATCAGAGATGGCCATCTTCTTTCCACAGGATGGACATTTTCGAAAAAGAGCTGGCATTCTGACAGAAAAAGTTTTGTCAGAGAATGATAATAAAACACTGCCAGCACAGGAAAATCGCAAAAAACTAAAGAAAACAATTCCTGACAGAAAAGTCAGAAAAAACTGTCGAGCTCAAGCTCCAGGATCCTCATAGAAGGAGCCGGAAAAAAGAACTGACCTAACTGTCACCTGTGGTGCATGATGGGAGCAGAGGGTCTCCTGGAGGCCTTAAAGGCAAAGTGTCCAAGTTCTTGGAAGCCTTAAAGGCAAGGTGCCAGTGTTTTACTGTACGGTGATATTTATTCAGCTATGCAGCCTATGGGCCAACTGCCTGCTATTACATGTTTTCTTTTCTGAAAATAAAGGTTTTTCTTGCATAACACTATTACAGTGTATGTTCTCTATTACAGAGTGTATATAGGAGATTGTCTGTACAGGGAAAACCTTTGTAATTTTGGCATTTTGCCTTATTGGAATTTGTTAGGCTGCATATTTATGTATTTATATACATGTATATATGTATGTCGCGGAAGTGCTATGCACTTGTGATCCCCCAACATACTCATATATATATATGTATATTTCTATATGCTCCGGGATCCCGCAGGTGGGCGGGGATAATTCAGTGCTTATGACTATTGATGAGTATCCCCTGGAAGAGAAATATCGTTACACAAGTTAGTAACTTGTGCATCTGAAAGAGACACGTTAGTGACAGATTCCTTACCTTAGAATAGATACCCCAGCAATACCAACCCCGGTGGTGGGTCTGCGAACAAAGATCAGACAAGGAAGTCCCGGAGGACAGAACGGCCAAAAGAGCCGTCCCTCCGGACTTGACTGTCAAGGCAGTAATGCTTTGTAAATGTGTGCAGCGAGGCCCACGTAGCTGCCTGACAGATATCCTGCAGCGGAACACCGCGGCCTAAAGCCGTGGTAGCAGCCGTTGCCCTGGTGGAATGGGCACGCAGCCCAACAGGAGGCTCCTTCTTAGCCAAAGAATAGCAGGCTTTGATACACAAGGTCACAGAGAGGGAGATGGTTCTCTTGTGCACCGCCCGACCTTTTTTGGCGCCCACGTAGCCAACAAAGAGCTGGTCATCCACCCGGAAGTGTTGTGTGCGGTCGATGTAAAAGGAAAGCGCACGTTTTGGGTCCAGACGGTGGAGCCTCTCTTCCTCTCTGGAAGGATGCGGAGGCGGAAAGAAGGTGGGCAAAGTGATGGTCTGCCCAATGTGGAAGGCAGTAACCACCTTTGGCAAGAAGGACGGACGCGTCCTAAGAACAACCTTGTCTGGATGGACAGACAGAAAGGGAGGTTTACATGATAGAGCCTGGAGCTCACTCACCCGCCGAGCGGAGGTGATGGCCACCAGAAAGGCAGTCTTCAGAGTCAGAAGACGAAGAGGACAGTTATGTAGAGGCTCAAAGGGAGCGCACATAAGAAAGGTAAGAACCAAGTTCAAGTCCCACTGAGGCATCACAAATGGAACAGGAGGGAAGAGGTGTGTAATGCCTTTTAGAAACCTGTTAACAGGGGACTTAAAAAGAGAGGGCTGATCAGGGAGCCTGAGGAAGGCCGAGATGGCACAAAGATAGCCCTTGATGGTACCCACGGCAGAACCCTGTTGGGGCAGGGAAAGAAGGAACAGAAGAACCTCAGAAAAAGGGGCAGAAAGGGGATTCACAGCCTTTGCTGTGCACCATGCCACAAACTTGTTCCACCTGCAGGCGTATACCACTTTAGTGGAGGGACGCCTGGCTGCCAGAATCACATCACAAACTGCGGGAGGCAAGTCGAAAGGAATCAACTGCCGCCGCTCAATCTCCACGCAAGCAGGTGGAGGCTGGACAGGTTCGGGTGGAGGACCGACCCCTGCTGCTGCGACAGAAGATCCTCCCGAAGAGGCAGACGGATCGGGGGATCTACGCTCATACTGAGTAGCTCGGGATACCAAACTCTTCGAGCCCAGTCCGGAGCCACAAGGATGACTTGGGCCCGGTCGTGCCGAATCTTCTTCAACACTCTGGGTAGAAGTGGTATAGGCGGAAAGGCGTACAACAGACCGCAACTCCACTCGCGACGAAAAGCGTCGCCGAGCGAGTTCCGCCTTGGAAATTCCAACGCGCAGAACTGATGACATTGCGCGTTCTCTTCGGTGGCGAATAGATCTAACCAAGGCTCTCCCCACTGTAGAAAGAGTCCTTGCACCACTTCCGAGTGAAGACGCCATTCGTGATCCATCATGCATCTGCGGCTGAGTTCGTCCGCCCTGGCGTTCAGGGAACCTGCCAGGTGTTGAACCATCAGGAACATGCCCTGATGTTCCAGCCATGTCCAGAGGCACAGAGCCTCCTGACAGAGGGTCCACGACCCCACCCCGCCTTGTTTGTTGCAGTACCACATGGCGGTGGTGTTGTCTGTGAACACCTGCACTACCTTCCCTTTGACAGAGGGAAGGAATGCCTTGAGTGCAAGTCGGATCGCCTTGAGCTCCAGAAGGTTGATATGGAGCCGGGACTCCGCCGGAGACCAGGGGCCTCTGATCTCCGCCTCTCCCATGTGACCGCCCCATCCCAGAAGGGACACGTCCGTCACAACTGTGTGCTCTGGCTGGGGAAGGGAGAGGGATCTGCCCATGACCCATTGCCGGTTCGAGAGCCACCACTGCAATTGTTTTGCAGTCCCCTCCGAGATCTGGACGTGATCGGACAGGTTGCCCTGGTGCTGCGCCCACTGGAACTTCAGGTCCCACTGCAGAGCCCGCATATGCCATCTGGCATGATCAACCAGCAGGATGCAGGAGGCCATGAGGCCCAGCAGCCTCAGGGTCATCCGTGCCGAAACCCAGGATAAAGGCTGAAAGATCGGAATCATAGCCTGAATATCCCGGACTCGCCGTTCGGGAGGAGAGGCCCGAAACTGCGTCGTGTCCAGAACTGCTCCGATGAAAAGGAGCTGTGGAGAAGGAATCAGATGCGACTTCGGCACATTGATGGAGAACCCCAGCGAGTGCAGGAGTTCGGCCGTAGTCTGGAGGTGGGAGACGACTGCCTGGGACGAGCCCGCCTTCAGCAGCCAGTCGTCGAGGTAGGGGAAGACCGGAACCCCTGCCCGGCGCAGATGAGCTGCGACCACCGCCATCACTTTCGTGAACACCCGAGGGGCACTTGTAAGGCCAAAGGGGAGCACGGTGAACTGAAAATGCTCGAGGCCTACCGTGAACCGCAGGTAACGCCGGTGGGCCGGCAGGACGGGGATGTGAAAATAAGCGTCCTGCAAGTCCAACGCTACCAACCAGTCTCCAGGGTCGAGGGCAGTCAAGACCTGAGCTAGGGTGAGCATCTTGAACTTCTCCTTCCGGAGGAAGCGATTGACGTTCCGGAGGTCCAAGATAGGACGCATGTCCTCCTTGTCCTTTTTGGGCACCAGAAAGTAGTGGGAGTAGCAACCACGTCCTACTTCTGGGGTCGGAACATGCTCGATGGCCCTTTGGCCAAGAGGGCCGTGACTTCCTTCTGCAGAAGCACCAAGTGATCCCCTGACATGCGGTGGAATTGAGGTGGCATGGCTGGGGGTGGTCTCGAAGGGAGGGAGTAGCCCCTTCGGACAATGTCCAAGACCCACATGTCCGAGGTGATGGGACGCCAGTGGTGAAGGTGATGGCGGACCCTGCCCCCTACTGGCGTGCTGTGCACCTGAAAGGAAGGACTAGGAGGGCTTGGAGGCCGCGGACGGGTTGGAGGTAGTGGCCTGACCCGCACGCTGGTTGCCCGAACCGCCACAGCGGTATCCACGTCCTCGGCCACGCGTAGACGCTTGCTGCGCGGGCCGGTGGCTGGGCAGCTGACGTGACTGGGCGCCCCTTCCGTGGCCACGAAAGGGGCGAAAAGCAGAGGTTAGCGGAGGGCGTACAACAGAAAGGCCCAGGGACTAGGCAGTAGCCCGTGAGTCCTTAAAACGCTCCAGCGCATGGTCTGCCTTTGAACCAAAAAGACCGACTCCATCAAAGGGCATGTCCATGAGTGTATTCTGGACATCACCCGAGAAACCAGTTGTTCTCAGCCAGGCGTGGCGACGTAGCACCACCGTCGTAGCAAGCGATCTGCCCAGCGAGTCGGCGGTATCAAGGCCACAACGTATGGTGTATTTAGCCACATCTCGCCCTTCCGCAATGGCGCGGGTAAAGCAGTGTCTGGACCTCCTCAGAACACTGCGGTAAAACAGCTGCCACCGAATCCCACAGGGAGTGGGTGTATCGGCCCAAAAGGCAAGCGGTGTTGACGGACCGCAAGCCAGCACTGGAGGAAGAAAAAGCCTTCTTCCCAAACTGGTCCAGGCGTTTGGATTCCCTATCCGGAGGGGCGGTAGGGAAGGCGGTTTGGGAGGCAGAGGCTTGGACAACCAAGCTCTCGGGGATGGGATGTTGGGAGAGAAACAAGGGGTCGCCCGGAGCAGGGCGATGGCGTCGAGCCACGTTCCTATCCACAGGAGCCCCTGTGGTGGGCTTGGACCAGGCACCCAAAGAACGTCAGTGAGTGCATCATTAAACGGCAGCACAGTCTCCGAAGAGGAAGCTGCCGTTGAAGCACTTCCGTCAGGAGATTAGTCCTGACAGCCACAGTAGGCAATTGGAGATGTAAGGCTCCAGCTGCTCTACGCAACACCGTTGCAAAATTAGCTCCCTCCTCCGTAGCCACGGGAGGAGACAGCATGCCAGTGTCAGGGGAGGTGTCTAGACCACTGGCATCCCCAAGTTCCTCAGCCCAGTCCGGATCATACTCACACTGTTGGGTGAGAGGGTCCTCAGACCCCTCCCAGCTCTCTTGGTCCTCCTCAGGTTCAAAATATGGAGGAGGAGGGACATTTGGGATCCAAGGTCTCATCGGCGCCGGCGTCGAGCGGCGTCGGTCCGGCTCCATGTCCGGAGCCGGAGAGAGCCGGGTACCGACGCCGTCCGGAGCCCCGGACGGCGTCAGGAACGGCACCGGGGACATCGGCGGAGGCGTGGTTGGGTCAACCGGCGTCGATGGGGGTTGCGGTACCACCGGAGCCGGGATCGAGGCCGGGGCCGGAGCCGAGGCCGGGATGAAGGCTGGTGGGACAGGCGGTGCCGGGACCGGAGTCGACGGCGACGCCGGGGCAACCCCATCAGGGCCCGCGGGGCCCGAAGGCGCTCCGGAGGGAGCCTGAGGCCCGAAGAGGCGGGCCATGGCCGACAGGAATTCCTGTATTTCGTCCGGAGTCGCTCCCGAACCCGGAAAGGACGGGTAATGCGGGGGCGGCTCCATAGGCATGTCCGGGGGCGGGGACGGTGCCGACTGGGGCCTCAGCCGAGTCGCGAGACCGGCGAGGCGAAGTCCTAGAGCGATGACGCTTCTTAGACTTTTTGTGCTTCGACTTACCCGAGGAGCGCGAAGACTTGGACTCCCGACGACCGGCTTGGACTCCGACGACCGGCCCCTCGACCTCTCCCGGGACCGGGGCTTGGTGCGGCGCGGAGCCGACTGCCGGACCTCGAGTAGCTTTATAGACCGCTCTCGCAAAGCCTTCGGGTGAAGTTTCCGGCAGTCAGGGCACGACTTCGTGTCGTGGTCTCGGCCGAGACAGAAGAGACACTCTAGATGCGGGTCTTTCGACATCATTCGACCACAGGCGTCGCATGGCTTGAAGCCGGGCATCCCTACGACACCTAGGAGTCGATAAAGACTCGAAAGAAACAGTGAAAAAAATCACAAAAAAGTTAGTCAAAAATTGACTACGGCACTGCTCTTCCCGGATCTGCGCTTTCTGGCGCGGAAAAAGAAGAACCGACGCGCAAGGGTACTGCTACGCAAAAACTTTCCGGATCCAGCCTGACGCCTGGGGATATTCTAAGGTAAGGAATCTGTCACTAACGTGTCTCTTTCAGATTGTACAAATATTGCTGATTATGATGAGAAATCAGAAATGATGAAATCGAAATTCATTTCTCGTGGCTACCCACACAGACTGGTACGTGAAGCATTCAAGCATGCAAGATATTATGACAGAGACCATTTACTCGGTAACCATCCACCTAAAGCAGCCCCAAAGCTAGTATGCGTTACAAGACACTCAACTGCAAATGATAAAGTACGGCAAGCAGTATGCGCAAATTGGCACATCCTAAATGTTAATTCACAGGAGGAAGACAAACTACCACGTCCTATGTTCGCCCATAGGCGTAACAAGAATCTGAAAGATCAAATTGTACATTCCCGCATGAACAATAAGAAATCTTCACTCCAACTTACCCTGGATGATTCTACTCCCTTATTCGGGAACAACAAAATGCTCACAATGTAAAGCCTGTGATTATGCCATAATAACAAAAACATTCACGTACAACTCTAACACAATAACAATGAAGTCATTTACCAATTGTAAGACCAAAAACATTGTCTATCTCTTACTATGTCCCTGCTCCATGGGATATGTAGGAGAAACATCGAGAACGCTGGCAACCAGGCTTACTGAACATCGTTCAGCCATTCGCACCAAAAAGATCAGTGCTCCTTTGGTCAAACATTATTTGGAAGCGGGACATAGCCATGAACAAATTCATTGGCTTATTTTGGAAAAAAAATCAATGATAAACCAGGTACAGATCCTGAATCAATAAGAAAAAGGGAAGTATTTTGGATTTTTACCCTAGATACATTCTCACGAGGCTTAAACCAAGAAATTCTGTGGGAACAAGCCATACGTTACAATACCGGTTAGCTTGTTAGCCATATGATGGAATTTACCCCTTCTCTTCATCTGCATATTGATCCTTTACATGGTTTTGGATAGTATTGATCTATATAATTGGTATTATCTGGCATCAATTAGCATCATCTGATGCCACATGAAACACTTTTCATATAAGTTGCAAGTATTCCAGGCATCTGATATGCAGAATTGATGCATTCACTATGGTTTTAATCATATCGACCTGGTAACATCTAATCCTATGTGAAACATTGTTCACATGGTTCAGTAGAACATACCAGGCACCTTGTATATATATTCGATACATTTAACATCTTTGTACCTCGTTAACCACTATATTACCATTTAAATTATAGTGTCCTTATAGTCCCGTCAGCAAAACAATTTTTCTCCCAATTTTGCATGATGTCAATACACTAGCGGTGATGTTACACTCCTTAATACGCTACAGCACAAATAATCAATATACAGCCGCCATTAGTAGCCCTTATTTAATGTTCAACCACTTTTGTTGCGCTTCAGTTAAACACCTCAGCAATAATAAGTATCACAGAATCACCATCTGTAGTCTGTTTCATATTGTTCAGCAACAATTTGCGTCTCAATAAAGTTTCTGTAGCGAGAGCCATTGACTGGCTGCTACATGTCATGTGACAATTTCGGTCTGTTTAAAATACGGAAGTGCTTTGAGTTCCGGTTAGAGCTGACAAGACAGCTGAAGATGCAAATAAGCCAGCACAGAGGTGAAAAATGGGAAGCAGCTACAGCTAACTTGAAGGACTCAGACAACTCTCTCTGGAGAATGACCCGACGCTTGACTGGGAAGAAGGAACCAAACCCACTGATACAAGGGAAGACTCACTTGGCATGCAGCAACAGGGACAAGGCTGAGGTCTTCGCTGACACACTGGAGGCATCCTTCAGGCCTAACCAGGCAAGCAAACTGGCAGCAGAAGTCGAGCAAGAGGTTGCTAAGCACCACCGGGAGCACCCACCAGAAACAGAAGCTGCAATCATTGAGGAATGCTCAATGGGCGAATTACTGGCCCTGGTAAAGACACTGAAAAACGGCAAGGCACCAGGAAAGGACAGAATAGCCAACCAAGCCATCAAGATGCTCCCAGATACCGCAGTGGATCATCTTGCTGAGATATTCAACGCATGTATGCAGCACCAGCACTACCCTAACTCCTGGAAAGAAGCAAGAGTCGTCATATTTCCCAAGGCTGGGAAACCACTACGAGATCCTGCAAATTACCGCCCCATAAGTCTGCTATCTGGCCTATCAAAGCTCTTCGAAAAAGTTATCCTTGCCCGCCTCGTGGACTTTGCGACAAGCGAAAACCTCCTCGCCAAAGAACAGTTTGGGTTCCGGAAAGACCACTCAACCAATTACCAACTCCTCAGAGTTGTGGACATCATTAGCCACGGATTCAACATCAAGTCTACTGGAGTAGTCTTTCTGGTTGTAGCCACAGCATTCGACCGAGTATGGCATGAGGGACTGCTTTACAAACTTATCAAGCTCAAGTTTCCAAGCTACCTGGTTAAGCTGCTGTCTAGCTACTTGTCAAAACGGACCTTTCACGTGGGGGTACGAGAGGAATGCTCAACGCCACGCCCAATTCTTGCTGGAGTGCCTCAGGGATCAATCCTAGGACCATTCCTCTTTAACATATTTACAAACGACATCCCCACGGACCTAAAGAAGACTGATCTTGCCCTTTACGCCGATGATGTTGCAGTCCTCTCCCAATCCTTCAGCGACAAAGAAGTGGCTAAGAACCTTGAGACATCGCTCTGCAGACTCTCCGAATGGTACAGCGACTGGCAGATCACCCTGAACACAAGCAAAACCACAGCAACATTATTCACCAGGAAGCTGAACAGGAAACCCCCACAGATCCTCCTCAATGGGGAAGAGATCAAATGGGAAAACAGCAGCTCCTACCTGGGGGTGACTCTGGACTCTAAACTCAGCTGGAGAAACCACATAGAGAAGACCTGCCAGAAAGCAGCAACAAAACTGGCTGCATTATACCCTCTCCTGAAGACCAAGTCGATGCCCATTCAGAGCAAGGTGCGAGCAATCACCGCAATAATTTGACCAACTATGACATACGCTTCACCAGTTTGGAGTGGCTGCCGCCCGCAGCATCAGAAAGACCTACAGAGACTACAGAGCAAGGCCTTACGGATTGCAACAGGTGCTCCTATCTTCACAAGAACAGCAGACCTCCACAGAGACCTAGGCGTTGAGATGTTGAACAACCATCTCCGCAAACTCAACAGGACATTCTACAAAGGATTGGATCAAAAAGAAAACCCACTGATCAGTAAGCTTGCAGACATTTCTACAAACCCATTTGACCGCTACCCGCGGCCCATCGAAGCGCTAACCTTGTGAAACTGAAACAGCAACACAGCATCAAAAAACTCATCACTGCCTGAAGGCAACCGCCTCGGCAGGCATCCAAAACTCATCACTGCCTGAAGGCAACCGCCTCGGCAGGCATCAAAAGCTCATCACCGTCAGAAGACATTTGACAGACAAAAACAAGACTCTGCGATAAAACTTGCTGACACTTCTGCAAACCCAATTGACCGCAACCCACGGCCTATCACAGCGCTGACCTCGTGATCCAACCTCAACTGTGACAAAGCGTCACACATCAATAAGACAACCTAAACAGCGACTAAAAAACTCAAAATGAATGTGGAGTAATGAGGCTACCACCTCGGTATCCAAAAACTCACCACTGTCACAAGGAATCTGACAGACGAAAACAAGACACAGTTCCGGTTAGACCTCGCACGCAGTATCGGCGTGGGGCAGAACTCCAAATCTGGCACCTGACATTAAGCAGAAAGTAAGTAATATCCCAGTGAAATCTCTTCATGGCCTCTGCCACGACGCGACGTTTCAATTTAACGTTCCTTTTCGCAAATTGAATCTGCAGCCTTTAGCCTATATTTAGACAAGCATCTTTAACGCTGGGTGTTCCATTGTGTTTTACTTTCAAACTAACCCCTAAATGCAGACCACTACGCTTCGTTTCAATTTAATGCTCTTCTTCGTAAACTGAACCTGCAGTTTCCGGTTTATATTTAGATAAGTATCTTTAAAGCTGGGTGTTCCATTGCACTTCTCTCAAACTAATCCCTAAATACAGACCGTCCCCCTTAGGTTTAGTTACCCCTGTTTTCAGCCTGCGCGTAAATACAGTGTGTGCAGCAAGAGCCATGTTATGTGATAAGCTCTTTTCCATCTATAATGCGGATCTCTTGTGAGTCTATATTCTGAGTTTTAGAGACAGAACGAACCTTATGTGCACCCCTTTAGTGTCATATTATTAAATAACTATATGATGCCCAAATTTCTAACATTGCAGCCATCATAGAGTAATCTATTCATTGTGGGCTCTCCCCCTTTTTCATCTTCACAGATGATGCCCCAATTTTTAACATCTTAGCTTGTACAGAGCAACTTATGTATCGGAGAGAATTCATCACTGTAGGCTCTCCCTTCTTTTCAGATATAATCGTCTTCATGTATCGAGCTCAACACTGTGATGTAAGTATAACATCCATTCTGTTGCAATATGATATTTAAACTGGGTCACCTAATACAATACATATAGGCAAGTTACATACAGAGCAGTTCTTAGAACAGCGCATTATAACATAAATCAGGATAAATGGGTACAAACTCATTTAAACAATAACCAAGGGGCTCAAAAACTCTCTGTATTCACTTACATGCCTGCACTAGAGACACAGCTGGAAACATTATCCTAATAATATCCCTTTATTCCTCAGTTTTGAGCCATGGACGTTTTAAATAAAGAATAAAATGTCAGTCATATACTGCACTGACGTACTTGAAGTAATCGTCTAGATCCCAATAGCAACATCATATTAGGTATCTATTATCAATTTCTTATATATAACCTCCATAGTCTCATACAATGCATTTTAACGTAAAATATGCTTGTACCCCTCAGTTCTCTCAGTCACACCCAAAACGAAATACTGTGCTGCACCATCAGTAGACACAGTTCGAGTACATTGGATATAAACCAGGTAAAATATTATTTTACTCCTATGACTTTAACCAGCAAACAGATCACTATTGGTGAAATTTCCACACTTTTGGCAAGGGTTCTATTTCTATCGTAAACGCCACCTGTAAAATATACTCACTTTAATCAATTTTTTCTCTAAATTTGTTTTATATAATTTTTCACCCTTCTAGTTTCTTCTTTTCATTCTTCTCACCTAACTGTATTTTTCTTACCAAATAACATGTATATATTATGAATAGGTGTATCTTACTCTGTATTCTCTACATCACTCTAGAGATCAGCATTACAAATTTCAGTCATTATATAAAGATCTTTGTCAATTTTTGATCATAGCGCCCGCACTCTGGCTGCCACGTGCAAAATCTGATTCTCTTCTACATGCATTTGTGCTGTTTTTAAGGAAGTTATTAGAAAGAACCATTCAAATGCAGTATTTCTTTCACAGATATCATTGTTGAAGCTTTGTGGCCCTCTTTTCCTGACGAAGGCACGTCCCTGTGCCGAAACGCGCGTAGAAGACCACTGTCAAACTCAAATTGCGCCACACTTTTTTGTCTACGGAGATCACAACCGAATATCAATGATTATGATCAGCTCTGCCATTAATATCAATGTTTTTTAATAGAGCTTAGATTGTATGACATTGTATGAATGCAGACATGAATGGATCAGTATGATTGAGTTGTTTCATTTTATTTTTGTCACATGATTATCAATAAAATAATTTTTGTACTTTTCCAAGAAAAATAGCTATGTTGGTTCTTTCTTCTTTTTATGTTATTTTCATTATATCGACTGTAATATGATTGTTATATATATGTTGCCTTAAGTATTTACATTGTAATGTGCCTTTAAGCCTTCAAGAGGCTGCTTTTTGGCCGGACCATAGCAAATTTTGATGCAGAGGACGACCCATCATGAGATAGTCCTCTTCCGCACCGCACGACCTTTCTTTGATCCAACGTACGCCACGAAGAACTAGTTGTCACCCGGAACTCTTTAGTGAGGTCAAGGTAGAACGAGAACGCTCTTTTTGGGTCCAGATGGTGGAGTCACTCCTCATCTTTAGTGGGGTGTGGAGGAGAGTAGAAAGTGGGCAAGGTCACAGATTGCCCCAACGTGGAATGGTGTTGCCAACTTTGGTAATAAACAGGCCCTAGTGCAAAGCACTAATTTATCAGGAAAGATGGTCAGGTAAGGAGGCTTGAATGACAGTCTGCAATCCGCTCACCCTCCTGGCCACTAAAAAGGGTGTTTTGATGGCAAGCAGCTGGAGGCGGCAGTTGTGGGGAGGTTCAAACAGAGCACATATCAGGAAGGTGAGAACCGAATTAAGGTCAGACTGAGGAATGATGAAAGGGTCAGGTGGGAACATATGCACAAACCCCTTTAGAAATCTATTTACAATAGGGGGTTTAAATAAGGAGGGTTGGTCTGGTAGCCTCAAGAAGGCAGACAGGGCCGAAAGGTACCCTTTGAGAGTGCCCTGAGCAGAGCCCTGCTGGGCAAGGGTCAAAATAAAGATTAGAACTTGAGAGAGGGAAGTAGAAAGAAGATCAGTAGATCTTTCTGTACAATATTTTACAAATTTGTGCCACATTACAGACTTTGGGAGAAAGGTCGAATGTTATCAACTGTTGTCGCTCATCTCTACACAAGAAGGTGTAGAGTTGAAAGTTTCTGGTGGTGGACCCTCCCCTGCTGCTGCGAAAGAAGATCCTCCTGAAGGGGCAGCCTGATCGGAGGATTGATGCTCAGTTGGAGAAGCTCAGGATACCAGACTCTCCGTGCCCAGTCTGGAGTCACAAGAATGACTTGGGCCAGGTCACTCCTGATCTTCTTGAGCACTCTGGACTGGAATGGTATTGGCAGAAAGGTGAGATGAAAAGCGTCACCTAGCTAGAGCCGCCTTGCAAACTCCAACATGCAAAGCTGCTGACATTGCGTGTTCTCGTCAAAGGCGAGAAGATCTAACCAAGGCTCTCCCCACTGCTGAAAGAGACTATGCGCCACCTCCGGATGGAAACATTCGTCATCCACTAGGCATCGACGGCTGAGTTCGTCCGCCCTGGCGTTCAGAGACCGTGCCAGATGTTGAACCACCAGGGAAAGATGCAGGGCCTCTCGACATAGGGTCCACCACCCCACCCCGCCCTATTTGTTGTAGTACCACATGGCAGTGGCATTGCCCATGAACACTTGAACCAGTTCTACCTTAATTGAAAGAAAGGCTTTCAATGCCAAGTGAATCGCTCAGAGCTCCAGCAAGTTGATGTGGATTCCGGATTCCACCGGAGACCAGAGACCTCTGATCTCCACCTCTCCCAGACGACCGCTCCATCCCAGGAGTAACGCATCTGTCACTACTGTGTGGTCTGGTTGGGGAGGGGAGAGAAGAGGAGAGGGGTCTGCCTCCGACAATCGTGGTCGGTTAGCCATCCCTGCAGGTCCTGTGCAGTCCTCTATGAGATCTGGACCATGTTGGAGAGATTCCCCCGATGCTGCGCCCACTGGAACTTCAAGTCTCACTGCAGAGCCTGCATAAACCATCTGGCATGTGTCACTAGCAGGATGCAGGAGGCCATGTGGCCCAGCAACCTCAGAGTCATTCTAACTGAAATTCAGCATAGTGGCTGTGACATCTGTATCATAGCCTGAATATCCTGGATCTGCCGTTCGGGCAGATAGGCCCGAAACTGCACTGTTTGCAGAACAGCTAAGATGAAAAGGAGTGTATGAGAGGGAGTTAGGTGTGACTTTGGCACATTGATAGAGAACCCCAGCGAATGCAGAAGGGTCGCCGTAGTATGGAGGTGGGAGACGACAGCTTGGGGTGAATGCCCCTTCAACAGCCAGTCATCAAACTAGGGGAAGACTGGCTCCCCTGATCGGCGCAGATGATCTGCGACCAACGCCATCACCTTGGTGAACACCTGAGGGGCGCTTGTAAGGCCAAAGGGGATCACAGTAAACTGAAAGTGCACATGGCCTACCGTAATCCGCAGGTAGCACGGATGAGCAGGCAGGACGGTGATGTGAAAATAGGTGCCCTGCAAGTCCACCACTACCATCCAGTCTCCTGGATCCCGGGCAGACAAGACCTGAGCTAGAGTGAGCATCTTGAACTTTTCTTTTTTGAGGAACTAGTTGAGGGCTCGCATATCTAGAGTAGGGTGCAGGCCCTTTTCCTTCTTCTTCGAGCTCAGAAATTAGCGGGAATAGCAACCACAGCCTACTTCTGGCGCCAGAACTCTCTCTAGGCTTCCTTAGCCAGGAGAATCAGGACTTCCTGCTGAAGCAAAGTCAGGTGATCCTTAGTTAGCCACTCATAAGGTGGAGGCATGGAGGGAGGCTTAGTCTCGAAGGGGAGGTAGTAGCCCCTTCGGACTATCTGAAGAACCCACCTGTCCAATGATAAGTCCTGCCAGTGGTGAAGGTAATGGCTGATCCTGCCACCAACTGGCCGCCCATGATCTTGAAGACCGGACTAGGAAGGTTTGGAGGTTGAGGTTGCAGGGGGGTGGTGGACTGATCAGACTTCCGGCCGCCCGACCCACGGGCCAGAACGAACGACGCAGAGGTTGCCGAATGTGCACTGTCCTGCGGCTGGGGTTTGGCTGGCGTGGCTAAAAGCCCCTTCCATAGCCACGAAAGGGGCAAAAGGCAGACTGGGGACGAGTGGCCCCTGACAGGCCCAAGGACTTGGCCAAAGTCCGGGAGTCCTGAAAGCGCACCAGCGCCATGTCTGCCTTGTCTCCGAAGAGGGGTGCCATCAAAGGGCATGTTTATGAAAGAGGTGGGGACATGCCCCGAAAAACCAGAAGTCCTCAACCAGTTGTGGCGTCTAACAGCCACTGTCATTGAAATTGCTCTGCACAGTGAGTCAGTCGTGCTGAGCCCACAATCCCTCCCGTTTGACACCACTCGGGAGAGGATGGCCAGGCCTCCTCTGGGATCTGTGGCAGCACCTGCGCAACAGTTTCCCACAAAGTGTGGGAATAACGGGCCAGTAAGCACAAGCTGTTCGCCGCCCGCAATGCAAGGCTGGAGGAAGACAAACATTTCTTACCCCAACTATCCAGACTCTTGGATTCCCTATCCGGAGGTGGGGAAGCGAACACGCCTTGGGAGGTAGAGGCTTGGACCACCAAGCTCTCGGATGTAGGGTGGTTGGTGAGGAAAGATCGGTCACCCGACGCAGAGTGATGGCGACGGGCAATTGTCCAATTCGAAGGAGCCCCTGTGCTGGACTTGGACCAGGTGCCCAGTAGGACATCAATTAAGGCCTTGTTGAAAGGCATCAAGGGTTCCAATGAGGAGACAAAAACGATACAAAAGGGGATGATGGACGGAACGTTTGAGCCAATCAAACACTCACCCCCAGTCAACTGATCTGGGTTTAATCCATCATCATTCTTTAGCTCACTCCACCACCCCAGTTCAGACATGGCCATATGCAAATCAGTCTGACCCTGTGCCTCATGGGAACAGTTCCAATGAGGAGACACCAGGCCGCAGGGCCTCAGTTAAGATGTTCATCATGACTGCCACAGAAGGGAGCCTAAGGCCCAGGATCTCAGCTGCCCTTCGCACCACCATCGAGTACGATGCTCCCTCCTTCATAGCCACGGTAGGGGGAGAAAGCAGGCCAGAATCTGGAGAGGTATCAAAGCAGGCCAGAATCTGGAGAGGTATCCAGTCCACTGGCCTCACCCAATTCCTCACCCCAGTCCATGTCATTGTAAGGCTGGTCTCGTAAAGGGTCCAGCGACCCCACTCTAATATTAAACCATTCATAGCCCTGCAGAATAGGGCTGAGGAAACTACCCAGAACCCGAGGGTTCTATTGGCACTGGTAGGCACCGATCAGGCTCTGGATCGTCAGGGATAAGAATGGCGCTGGCGCCGCCAGTGGGCGTCTGCGGCGCTGGGGAAGGTAGCAAAGGTACAACCACCGTCGGTCCGAATGCACCACCGGATTAATTGGCGGGGGCATTGGCGCTGGAGCAGCCAGCACGGAACCAGATGACGAGCCCTCTGAGCCTCCGGGGCCCGAAGGCGCGCAGGTAGGGTCAGGCAGCCTAAATAGGAGGCACATGTCGTCATACAACTCCTTGAGCTGGGCTGGGTAGCTCCGGCTCCCGGGAAGTTTGGGAAGCACAGAGCCAACCAAGGCACAGGTTCCGAGGAACGAGGCATAGAACGCAGAGGCTTCTCCGTTACGTCAGAGGGGGAGAAGTCAAAGCACGCTTTGACTTTTTATGTTTCTTGTGCTTCTTACCTGACCGACTCGAAGACGGCGAGTGGGAGGACAAAGACTTGGGGCTCCGGGAATAGTGCACAGACCTTCCTCTCGACCGGGACCGTGAACAAGATCTCTGGGGCGAATGACGCGGTGTCGGGCAGCAAGCAGCTTTAGGGACCGCTCCCTCAAAGCTTTCGGAGCCATGGCCCGGCAGTTGGAGCATGACTTGGAAGCGTGGTCGCGCTCCAGGCACCAAAGACAAACCAAGTGTGGATCTGTCACCAACATGGCACAGTGGCAGGCTCCGCACAGCTTGAAACCAGAAGCCTTCTTGGACATGTTGAAAACCTACACACCAAAAAACGTTCGACAAAATGTTCAAAAAAGCTTGTTAAAAAGTGACAGAGGGTAGCTCTCTTCACAGCTCTGCGCTGGCCGGCTCAGCAACAAAAAAAACTGATGTCAGTGCGCCGAGGTGGTACCTATATAAGTGGCATGGACATCACAACTGTGGAGACGGCGCAGACGATGCCATGCGGAGCCGACCGACGCCACCTACCGGCTTACAAGGGTATATAGCTCGAAGAAAAATCTTCCGGATCAAGCCTGACACCTGGGAAATTCAAAGTTAAGAAAATTGTGGCTCGATGCCTCTATCAGATAAAAAAAGAATCATAAAATATTTCATTGATGTCAGCAGTGGAAAGATCCAAATCAGGCAATCAATATGATGGGGACGCAGCAATACTCCAAGGACAAACCAAAAACAAGAATAGATGGAGAAGCCATCAAATCAGGAGAATCAAACTGTCATAAAGAAGTAAACCATCCATTCATGAGCTTTGGGCTAAACCAAAGCCCACTCTTCATATAATAATATACACAGCAGATCTTGGACAAAACTCAGCTAAAGCCGTCTGTAATTGTGACCTACAAACTAATTTTTTATTTTTTACAAATAAATAATTGTGCACCAGTGTGCTATTGTAGAGCTTTGGAATAATGTCCCTGACACAGAGTTATCTAAAGCACTTAAGCGTAAATATGCTGTCCAAGAACAATATACTACTTGCAAAAGTAAAACAGTCCCATTCAATAACTGTACCCACTAATGTGACACTCAATCATTTTCTCTTATTTAAGAGATGAGGAAGTGAGCAAGTGACTTGAGGTACTCTAGCACTCCTTCAAGAAACAAACTGTAGATAATTGCATGCCGTTTGTTACTTCTTACCTCATCTTTAGAGTCTGGAACTGCTGCAGAAGAACAGCTAACTGTTGCTGCTGCTGTGAAGAAAGGGCTGTCTTCTGCTGCTCTGCCAACAGCTGGGCATAACGCTGTCTATGGGGGGAGAAATCCTGTCAGTTAAGCAAACATTCAGACCTAACTTTATGCAAACTAAATATCGGCCTTTAACTATGTTTCAGCCAACCCAGATGGAGGTAAATTACACAGACCAAATATACACTCTATGTTATGCCATCTAATAAATCTCCACCTTTATGCAGAAATAGCAGGCCTCTCCAGCCATCAACCTACTAACATTACCATTAAACTTTTACTATCCAGTAACAGTTTATATAATCAGTCACTATAGTTTGTCTATATATTGACATGCTAACACTCAGGCTAATTCTAGACCTTAAATATTGGTTTATCACCTCACACCCAAAACTAAATCCCCAGTCCGTGCAATAACCCTTCCAATCACATAAAGCTAAATTATAGAAGTAACAACTTTCTATTTAAAACCGAATTCACCTCCATAAAATAATCAGGACACTACACCAACCCACATCCAACATCTACAAAATTATCTCATTAAACAAACCTGCACATCAAACTTAACAGTAATACCACAAGACAAACTCAAATCCACTAGCATACATCTAATGTGCCAATATCACATTCATCCAACAATCACCTTGCTACTCAAACCCACAGTAGCAATGGATTTGCACCGATTTTCTGAATGTTAATGTTGCAACATATTTCTAATTTACTCTGTTTTATTTGTGGAATAGCTGTACTCTTAGGCAATGTGCCAAAATTAAGTTGATTTCTGCTCACATTTATATGCAAGTCCAGGACGAACTTTGGTTGGTACTCAAAGTGGGGCCTTAACACCACCTTCCTTCTTTGAAATGTTACACCTGTAGCTTGCTGACAATGCATGCTGATGTGTGGGAGGCAAACTGCCATATTTTAAGACATGCAGTCAAACAATGCGACACTTGGGTTAAACAGTTAGATCTGTCCATGCAAAATCCAATTACCAAGAAAGTTTTTGTCTCACTGGTAGGAAAGTGTCTTTCAACCCTACCAATACAGATTCAAGCTGCAATAACACTATGGAAACTGTACTACTATAAAAGTGAATAAATGCGAGCATATAAGTACTCTGTACAGTGTACTCCTACCTAGCACTCCCTAACCTGGTCTTGCCTAGGGTGGGTGATCTGCCAAATCCCCGCCAGGGTAGTCTGACACCCCATTACCTGTGGGTGTCATCAGGCTGCCCATCTTGCTGTAGGGCAGGACATTCCTCGTGTTGGTACACAGAAATCAGCTGAGCTGGAATTCCAACATGTGGTAACCTCGCAGTGTCAGCTGAGTGCTCCTCTGTCTAAACAAGGAAGTGATTCTGTATATATAACAATATAACCCATGTGGCCATATCGCAACCCCTGTCAGGCCTCAATTGTTTATTCTAGTTGGATAGTGTTGTCGCCTACCGGACAATAACATAAATAACTTTTGTGCAGTGAACTTTATCCCTTTTACTGCATATTCAAGGTATCATGATAGTGTGCCTATGAAGTGAAAATGTAAGCAATGCTGATTCAGAGAATGTTATCCTGCATGGTCTTGCACGCAAATTATGTTAAAAGTCATTGTGTGTAAAAGAAAAGGTAACTTAAGAAACGTGAGCATGTAAATGGCAGCGTTTTTAACTGGGTCTATCCTGACCATGTGACACACACTCCTTGGACATAAATCGGTGAAAGATATCCCTAGAGACAAATGCTAAAATATAAGGGGCAAGAAATATACAACCCTACTAAAATCTAAAAAGAGAATCCTTTACTTAAAATCAGCTCGAAACAGCCAGACTGTTTATGTATTCCGAGAAGGCAGATGAAACATTGCTGGTCCCAGCCTCCGCAGATGATGTTCCCAGAGGCACCCGTCTAATACTCCTAGAGGTTAAGTAAATGTAAATAAATGTCCAGTATTTGTAAAGCGCACAGCTACCTCCGGAGAGGTGTCCCGGCGCTGGGGGCCGTCGGGAAGATTAAGCGAGCTATTGCCAAGAGTCACATGGTGCTGGGCTGACCTGCCGCCGGCGATCGAACCGTGAGCCCCAGGATCCGGAGTCAGTCGCCCTGGCCGCTGCGCCACACCTCTTCCTCTGTGGTTGTAATCCTTCTATAATACACATCCTGTGTAAAGAATGATCTACTCTTATGGATACCAAACCTTTGTCTTAATGTTTTCCTTCTTTTACTCGATTTTTCTTAGTTTAATGTAGTGCCCTAACCACCCGTCTTCATACAAAGTTTACTCTTCTTGTGAACCAAAGGAGACCATTCCACGATCTATCTATTCCTGGATTACACCTTCGCCACTGGAACTGTTGACTACTTACGTTCTCAAAAGGTGGGGTCATATCGTGATCTATGGTACTATGCTGTTCTGGCATCTTCTGTAGTTTCGTTTTGTTCCGTTTTCTTCACTGACTAGACTAAGATCCTTTCACAAGTTTACCCATGGTGATTTTCTCAGGTCTTTCTAATGCAACATGTAACCTAGTAAGAAGGTGTAACTAGAAAATCATACTACCTTTTGGATTCTACATGGGTGTCTTAACATAAGGTTCTTCTTGGTCACCTTTTTTCACAGTCATACTAGCGTAAGCATGTTCTTGGACTCATCTATAGCTGTCCCACTTCATCATCTTTTCACTGTCCCTTTTTTTTCACCAAAATGGTCAACTATTATCTTATGTTGCTTTTCCGTGTTGAAAATTTTGCAGCCTTGAAAAAGTCACGAAGTGACAAAACACGTGTTGGCTGTTCATCCACAGAGAATACAAAGTTGTATAGCATCTGTATGAGGAGTTTATCTGTTGGATCATACGTCATAATAAACAGCGATCGTGCTCCTTACAATTCCTTATTGCTTGGACTGTGCATATTTCTCACAATACTATCTTGGAGTGCTTTGGTTTACAAATATTGCATGATTTGACACACAGGATTTTTCCAGTCTGGCATTAGACACCTTTGGTAGTAAGGTGTCCAAACCATTATAGGACCACCAAACTAATTTGCATGCTGCGTATTTCAAATAACTTACCCACTACACATGTATCAGATGTGCGATATTTGAAACCACTACTACCCATTATTTTTTTCCCTTTCTAAATTTGACCTGTCAATTTCGTGCAGTCTCTCAGCAGCAAACCGTGCAAATGCTGGAATGTTGGGTGTATTTAAATCTTTTATCTTAGCCAAGACATGACGTCTGCTGCAAAGTTTTGTTCAGGTACATCATTGAATGTGGTATCTGGCATGCTCCAAATAATGCCTGGTTCCCCAGAACCTGCCAATCTTTAGTTCTCCAAATTGATTTTAAATTAACAGAGTCTCTCCAGAAGTTAAACCCTTGTATACACAATTGGAAAATAAACAATTCAGAGTATATCAGCTTTGTATTATTAGGCATGTTTATCTTTGGTGGTGATGGTATGCGCTTGTAATAAGTCACTGGGTCATTTGTATAGTAACAAGAAAAATATGCAGTGTCCTACATTAGACAATTCCCCAGGATCATATGAGAGTACCTACCATCATAATAAATAGTTCTTCAGCAATTTGAATCAATCAACTCCACACCTATGTCAGTCCTTTAACACCATCTTATTTACTTCATATTATCCCCAGGTGTCCTCTCCTCTTATCTCATTACGATACCTTGTCCACTTGCACCTCTCCGATTAGAATTTACACTAGACTTGCCTCTCTTCTTTTCTTAGTACAATTAACCCTGGGCGTAGTTCGCGTAGTAGCGCTACGCGTAGCTACGCGAAGTGCACTTCGCACCACGCAAGCTACACGTAGCACTACGCGAACTGCGTAGTGCGGTAGAAAATGCTGTTCGCAATGATTGCACAGTGCCGGATGCTTGTCCGCACTGTGCAATCATTGCAAACGGCATCTTGCACAGTGCAAGTGGTCGTTTTCTGCCGCTCAAGTAGATTTGTACTCGAGGGGCAGTTTTCTCAACGCGGACTGGTAGTTTCTCATCGCGAGCGGTCGCGAGCATACGCGACCACTCGCAATGAGAAACCTGACCTCCCCGCGTTGAGAATCTCGCCGGGAGGTTGATTTTCCACGCTCGCGATCGGCAACTTGATGTTGCTGATCGCGAACGAGGAAAAAGTCTCGACGGGATGTCATTTTGCTCGCTCGCGGTCGCCAACTTGACGTTGAGGACTGCGAGAAAGCAAAAAATGCCCGCTACGCTAGGCTACGCGTTTTTGCACTGTGCTACGTGCAATTCGCGGAGCGCGTAGTTGCGCAAACTACGCAAACTACGCGAGCGTAGCCTAGTTTTCCGCCCAGGCCTAAGTACAATGTTGCATTGTTTTTATTTTATTTCCATTGGATAAAGCAGCAACTGAATTATACAATATAGAGTATAGAGCCAAATATATAGCAGAATATCATCCACATATGCGATCCTGGATTCCAAGTCCGTCTTAGTTCAGCCTTCTAAACTGAGCATCTCCTCTATAGTTAGTCCAAATATTAGGGGTTGATAATGGTCAGCCCCCTCAGATGCCCCTGTTTAATATAAATGGTTCTGACATTGTCCTATGGAATAAACAATAAGGTGATGGACGTAATGCTTAAATTAATCTCAGCCACTGGCGATTGCTCGGAGAGCATTCCAATCCATCATTTTCACCCACTATGCCACTGAGTATATAAATTACTATGGACACTGCTCCTTATGGAAATATTCCATCCCAAACTGATAGGTAAGGCCACCTTCATAAGGAACTGGTTTCGCTCTGTTTGTGCGTCGTCAGTAGGGTGTAGTTTTGTTCTTATGGTAAAGCAAGCACAGACTAATTGGCATGAATTTTCAACTGCAACAATGAGGCAGTGCAGGCTATAGTTAACAGGCATTTGTCTTGGCATGATAAAGTGCTTAGGTTTCTTAAGAAGTCTTTGTTTGGGGTGCGTGACCGATTGAATAATTTTCAGAATAAGCAATGTTCCTGGCATGGGTAATAATAAAACTATCACCTGTCCATAGCTGCAGAATTTGTGGGATGACATCAACTGCACGTGGAGTGCTTGCTTTATGCAAGAAGTGGTCACCATAATGTTGAGAACAGAACATTATCATAATTAGATGTGCCATCATACAGCTCTGCGAAACTAAAAACAGTGAAATACTCTAGATCTTTTCATGAACCCTATCAATGTCCCAATATCAGAGACAGTGCCAGGAGTGATCAAATCATTTAAAGAAATGCAAAACACACATGAAATCTGCAAAAGTTCAGTAGGACCGAATATATCATATAATAACCTATCCCAAACAATTCCATCAGGAACTGGAACAGCAGAAATGTTCACTAGGGAAAGGTCTCTTTGCACTGTGTGTGAGATGAAGAATGGGGTGTTAAAACCAAGTTCATCAACTGTACATCAGAGTGTTCTGGGAGATCGTGTCCATTAAGAAGCAGGAAACGCAATGTCACAAAACTAATCCAAAGGATGAAGAAAAGTAACAAACTTGTAATCCACAGGTACAGCCATGCAGGAACAAAGAACGTCTTCTTCAACCAAAGATATAAAACACAATCTACCTGGTGGAGATGGTGGCTGAGATGAATCTGAAGAGAAGTCATCAGTCGTTAAGTAGGCGGAGGCTGTTCGATCTATTTTTGGCAGCTCGTATAGTAGTTGCTGATGTAGCAGGTAGAAGAGATACTTTTATTATTTGCTATCCCCAGCCGGGGAGTAGAAGCTTCATCGCTGATCAAAGCTTCCAACGGGGCCTCCTGTATAGTAGTGGGAGGAGACCGGTAACTACTCAGGATCCCACATGGCTTACTGTGTAGAACCGGCCACATGATGCAGTTTGATTAGATCTATTGACACAAATCTCTTGTTTTTGCAACCAACAAGGAATGGTAAATGGCTGTTCTGGTACCTTCAACAGCCAAGACATGTACAGGGGCTCTGTAAGATGGTCTGAATTATTTCTTGGCCAGTATTATCTCCCGTCTCCCAGACCAGTTCACCAATCTTGGGGAGCTAACCAGGAGTTGCTTGTGCTTCCTTCACTTCTCCGGTGGCAGCGTGTTTTGCTTGGACATTGCTTTATGCATCCCGGAAGCTATTCAGTTCCTGTAAAACAGCCAAACATTCATTGATGTCAAGGGTTGTTTCTGCCGCCACTGTGCTGGCACTGTCAAGGTCAGGTACCCACATCTTAACCCCAAACAAGATCTCATAGGGAGTCGAACCACCCAGGTATTTTCTAGGCAGAATATGGAGGGCCCTCCGAACCCCATATAGGTGATGGACACAACTGCGACCTAAGCCTTATACCCTTGCTGTTAAAGACTGCTTTAAGTCTCGGCTCTTCCTTTCCTTTCTGCTTTAAATCTCGGCTCTTACTTTACCGAATTTCCCTCTGGATGATAGGGGGAGGAGTACTGCGCGGTCCCACCCAATTTTCCCAAGGTGTCTTTGTAAGCCTAGAGCCAAACGCCGGCCCCTGATCCGGATGGAATGTGCCAACTGCGTATGTCACGATAACGACTTGCAGATCTTTGATAACAGTTTGGGCATCAGCTGATAGCTGGGGCCAATCCCATAGGAATTGAGAGCAGGAATCCACTGCAACCAAGATGTATTTGTACCCCTCATCTTATTGTAGGGGTCTGCAGTGGTTCAGATAAATACAAGTGAGAGGCTTGCTTGATATTAAGAGTGGTGTCTGTGATGGGAGTGCTACGGTGGAACCCTTCATCTGCTGGCAGATGTCGCATTTAAGGACTAAGTCCCTAGTCTTTTTGTAAAGACCTGGCGACCAATCGCGTTGCTGCAATAGTGAAATTGTAGCTGTCACCCCTGCGTGTGCAGATGCCAAGCCTTCATGTGCTGTTAGGATTAAACCCAACCGGCGATCTGAGTTTGGAAATACTCTATTCACATGCAGTGTTGGGAGCCATCATCATGTCTCTATCTATCCTTGTACTGGAACGAGTAATCACAGCAACAGCAGCAGTTTGCACTGTTGCTTTTGAGGCTTCGTTCGCTATTAATTTCCCTGCAAAGTGTATTTCTACACATTATTGACACAATGTGTGAATCACATAAGTCTGTTGTAGGAAAGGGCCCCTTTCTGCATGGTTACCCCCACCTTTTGCCTGACATTTGAGGCAACTGGGCTTGATGTGCCCTGAGTCCCTGTCAATCAGGGCCTGTGTTCTTTCCCTAAAACTGTACCTTTGTACCCACAATTGGCACATCTCTGGCCACAGGTAAGCCCCATGTAAAAGGTACCAAGGGCATTGTGACCAGGGAAGGCCTCTAAGGACTGCAGCACCTATTGTGCCACCCTTAGACCCTGCACCTTAACACCCACAAACTGCCATTGCAGGCTCCGTGTTTTGGTGCAGGGAAAAGTGAAGAGTTGACATGGCAAACATACCTGTGTGCAATGCCTGCAAGCTACTGGCTGGGGCCTAGGTAAGTCACCCCTCTAGCAGGGTGCACTAGCCCCTAGGTGAGGGTACAGTTGCAAGAGCACTGTACCCCTACAGAATCCAAGTCCATGCTTAAACATTGTAAGTGCAGTAAAGCCATAAAGAGTATAATGGTCTGGGAGTTGGTCATTACGAACTCTACAGTTCCAAAATGGCTCTACTGAACCCTGGGAAGTTTGGTAGCAAACTTAACAGCACATTAAACCCACACAGTGTGGGATTTAATGTAAAATGTACTCAGACGGCATCTTAGAGATGCCCCTTGAAAAACGACCATCCCTGGTAAGGTTCCTGAATGGCTGCCCGCTATTTGCTACCACTAGACAGGTTTCTGTACCCCATGGTAGAGGGCCTCCGCTCTCTGGATCCAGAAACAAAGCCCCATCCTGGGCAGAGGTGTCATGCCTCCTCCTCCAGGATGGGCTGGGTCCACGAAGGGGAAGCTTCAAAGGCCTGCCGCCTTTGTAAGCGGTCCCCGCCTTTTGCTGCCCCCAGCAACTGGCTTCCACAGGTTCTGACACCCTCTTTGGGCGGGAGAATCGGTGGAAAAATCAAATAGGAGGAGAGGTGTACCCACCTTTGCCAACCCCACCACTCAGGTGGGGGAGGCAAGGTGAAGCGCACATTTCAGTTCCCTCCATCTTAAAGATGAGGGGACCCAGCCAATTAGAGAGAGGCTCATGCGCCCTCCCAATGGAGGGTGGCATAATAGGGGGTGTACTCACCCCAAGGATAGGGCCTATTGATCTGGAGCTGCACACTCCTTTAACGCCCATAAATTTAGTATTTAGGGGCGACCCTGAACCTTGCCTCCTCAGATTCGAGGAAGAAAGAAGAAGGACCGAAGAGCCGTGTTGACCCAGGAAGAAGAGTACACCAACTGCTTTGGCCCCAGCCCTACTGGCCTTTCCCAACTCCGACTTACCTACAGCGGAAACCCTGGCATGTCCAGCAGCTAGCAGCACATCAGAACCCGGAGGACCTGCCCTGCAATCATCTGAAGGACTCTGCAGTGGCGGCTGGTGACATTTAGAAGTGGTGAGCGTAATTGTTTTAAAGGTGGGAGTTACGTCGAGAGCAAGCCTAATAGACATGAAAGGGGTTTGTGAGAGGGGGTTCTTCCGCAGAGAAAATTTTGAAAAAAAAAAAAAAGAGTGGGCAAATGGTGCTTTTTAATTGTTCCAGCACCACTACAGCCTCCATGGGAGACCAGATCGATAGACCTGATGCAGTTAGTTATCAGCATCCCCAGGCCCAAAATGGAATCTGCACATGAAGGAAGAAGGCAAGGCCCAAATAAGGGCAGGTATAATTGAACTTTTAACACCCAGCAGATAGGCTACCATTGGCAGGGGTTGTATCATTATATATATATTTACAGTTTAAAATACAGAGATCATTTCAATATTCTGTTTTAATATGTATATATAGAAAAAGAAAATAATTATTGGCAAGCAAAAGAAACACCTCTGCAAAACGAGATTTTATCACTGCACTTCCAAGCTATTCTGTCTGTATACAAATGAAACAGTGTGCACAGTCGAGTTGTGCTGCTTTGTTCTGTTGGTTCGTGCACTGTAGGCAGACTGTCACCCACTTCTAGGCCAAGCAAGAAGAGATCACTGCAAAAAACACTGACTAGACCTCCTTCTTTGAATCTATTGACATGTTTTTTTTTTTTTAATCAACTGTGTCGTGCAGCACATCTGCTAGCCCCATGGTCACAAGTGTACGCAAAGGCAAGGCTGGGATTTCTTCCCCACAGCCTGAGCCCATATATCATACCCACTACCCCTTCCCATCAAACGCAGCCATCTATTACCCGGCCTGGTGGCTCATGTGTCCTGACAAATGGTTTACATTGCTCGCTTTTCGAAGGGGTGATAAAAAGCTGTCATTAAGCAAATAACCAAGTATGATGTAACACCTGTCCGGCAGGAGATATAAATGTTTCAGCTGCATTGGGTGAACAAATGAAGGAGACCGAGAACTGTCACATATTTTTTTCCCCACTTCACTGTCACACCTAGCGTTTTGTAACTTGGTGACAAATTGTGCAGGTTTGCCCACTTTCCAGTCAGGAGGCAGGTCACTGTCCACTTGCTGACGTCTTAATGGGGTACTAAAGCACAAGTCTAGTCATCTATAGCGTGAAATGGAGAAAGAGAACTTTTTTGTAGAGGTAACAACATGAAATATAGTGTGAACTGCACATGACCAATACTGTGTCTATGCTTGCAAAGGTGTATATAAAACTTACTGCGCTTTTGAGTGCGTCAACACCAAAGGCCGCACACATCATTCAAAATCACCCGTGTTAGTGCAAATTGACAAAATGCCAAAGGACGTGTCAGTAAGAAATGGCTCTCCCTGCAACGCCTGCATGAACTCGCAGAGGTAGTGCTTCGGTGCAAGTGCACGGACAGCATAATACCTGCAGATCCAGGGCACAGCACAGCTCCCTGTTGCACCTGTGCACAGCATTGCAAGTGTTCACGATTCAAATACACATGTTACTTCTACACTGTCAGCTTGTACTGAATGCAAAATCTGTGTGTGTTCAGTGGCCCAGTGTGTGCTTGAAAACATCTGGACGAATCAAATCGCAGAATGGTTTAACCTGTTCTGCGTAATCTGGAATGTATGTTGTGCCAAAATTTAGTAATCCCAACATAGACTGAACTTTCTTGAATATGTTTGGTGGTCTCGAAGAAGTGTGTTGCAAGGCTTTTGCCTTCACTTGACAGCTCGCATCCCAGAAACAGGACACTGAGCTGGGCAATTACTGATTTTTTGAAGTTGAATTTGTAGCCCATGTGAGCAAATCTGAGTACTATCCAATCTACTATTGTCAAGTGTGTAGAAAGGTCATCATCCATCAAATAAATATCATCAACTTAGGACAATGCCTGGTCGTCAAATTGTTGTAGAAGTTCTGTAACCCAAGCTGAAAACCGCCCACAGCTGTTCTTATACCCCTGGGGTAAACGACAGAACTGTTTTTGAGAACCCAGAGCGCTAAAGCTTGTCAAATGCCTGTTTTCTGGTGCTATATTTTGGCAGAAAAATCCATTCAAGATTTCTAGTGGTTTTCTTAATGCACTATATCGTTCAGTAATGCTTCGCTATGTGCATTTGGTACTGTGAATGCTTGTTTAGCAGTGCTTAAATGTCAGCAATCTAATACTAGACGATATGGGTGATCTGGTTTTATCACTGGAAACAAGGAATTATTCATAGGAGAGGTGCAACTTTCTATTACATCTTTGTATTTCAGTTGTGTGAGAATCTCTCTAAATTGTTTTTTTAGCCTCATTTTTAATGAGGTACTATCGGAGGTTGTGGGGTCGACCTCACTAGTATTAAATGATGAGGGAAACCGTCATCCCACCCCACATGGTCGCGGTATAAAGCAGGAGCCAGCGCTAATGCCAACTCCTTGGGGTATGAATGTTTAACCGATTCTGGGATGAGGTTGTAAAAAGCAAGTAGAATTTCCATTTCTCCCTTAAGACAATCCATCACGAATTCAGGTGGCCAATCCTTTCCGGACAAAAGAATATCGTAGCCTAATGACAAGTTCTCCAAAAAGAGAACATTAATGTTTCTATGTACGTCCCCCGCCAATTGGAGTTGCATCTCGTATAAACGATGCAGGACGCTTATCTTAGTATCCGGTGTTTCCACCTGGATATAGTCATTACAACGCTACTCCCTCCAGCCAATCCATCAGGCTCTGGCGAACTATGATGACTTCTACGGCGCTGTCCAACATGGTCAGAGCCCACTCAGAGGCCATGTCCTCAATCTCCGTGCCATGCTTGACTTTCAGTCCAGCTACCTTCTTTTTGAATTGAAGCTTTGACCGTTTAGGTTTATCTTCCTTTTTAATTATGTAGTCAGAAGAGTGTTGTGAGTCCTTTGGTTTCCCATAATCGTCTGATCTGCGCTCTGACTGTCTACCACCCTCCGATCGTTTCTCAAATATATCCTGAAAGGATCGAGATGAACGTGCATCAGTATCCTGATACCAGTCAGGTGCTTTAATATTATCACGGTTACTCGGGTTCTAGCCTTTTCAGTGGTCTCCTGCTGAGGTTATCTGCCCCATGACTTAGTCTTTTCTTTAGGTTTCTTATCTTCCCACTTCTTAAAAAAAATCAGGAGCTTGCTTGGAGTTATCCTTTTCAGAATTACTCTTAATTTGCGGTTTTGTAGGCATGGCCCCCAAATTATCTCTTCCTATGGATGCATAGGTTTCTTCAATAATTTTAGGTAAGTTTCATTCTTGTTCTCTCAGAGTTAAGTTCGTGAGTCGTTGGCGTTCCGCCAACGCTGCTTCCCCTTTAATGTTACCCAACATTATGGCACATCCTGCGGCAAAACTGCCCATCAGTTTTATCCCCAAATCCAGGACAGGGGTTGCATCATACTCATTTAGGATGTGCTTAACTACTTCTGACAAAACAGCTAATGAGGGTGTACTATGAGTCCTGGTATATACAGCAGCGAAGACTGTGCCCAAGTGGTGCAGTCCTCCACAGGGGGAGCCATCCCCATCAGCAAGTATTTTGTGAGAATTCTGTGTTTTTCCTGGGGTCCTGTATAGGGAAAAGCAGCTTTAAGCAGACTTGTTTTTTTTGGAATCCAGATCTGAATCTCCTCCTGTCTGGTGGGAATCTTGCCCATAACAGCATTTAATGCCTGGTGTAGCTAATTGTGGTAGTGCAGCTTGAGCAGCCCTCACAGGATTTACTTTCATGGTTCGCATGACGTACTGTGTCCGACTTCTATATTCTGATTAGGCTAAGATGTTGTCTGCATAGTTTGGATGTGGTGTGTAACTGGCTATGACTGGCCATGTTGCGCCCTCATTACTAATGGGACCTAGTCTAACTTCTTCAATAGAGTGTGGTAGGGATCTTCAAATCAATTTTGATGTTCTTGGAATGGTAATGGTATTTCTAGTGCTTCATAAGCTGCATAGTTATTTGGAACGTCAGTTGCAGTGTAAGTGTGAAACAACCATGTGCGGTCGTTTGCTGCTGGGAATGTAACCCATGTATAGAATACCTCTGTCCGGAATGCTGTGAGTGCATCAACCCAGAAGGTAACGTCCCCACCCGCAAGTGCGAGATCATGTTGTAGCAGCGTCTGAATAACTGCATGTCTGCAGTTCTGAGGTATGTTTAATGCTGCTGGTTCATCCATAAAAATGTGTTTTAGATTCAGAGAGCGTGCTCCTATGGGCTGATCGTTGGTAAGGTTCAAGCTTAACAACCTACAGTCAATACATAGGGTTAACCTACTCAAATCAGGAGGATTTTTCCCCAACACCAAGGGCGTCTCCTGTTAAGAGGTGAGATGGGGTCTTTGGGCATACAAAAGAAAACTACTCAGGCGATCCATTAAATATGAGCCCAAGCTATACCGTTGGTGGCTTCATATCAGAAGGCTTGTACCTCAGCAGTAAAACTGTGCGTTTGTCGGACAACAAACATCAGGATTGTGCCAGACTAATTCCATGCACACCCTCAGGATATGTTGGCCTATATTCCTGCTGGTCCGCAGTGCACCATCTGGACCCTTAACCTAACAGGGCACGTAATGTGTGTGCTACCTTAGAACATGACAACTCAGAACCCCCAAGGAAACCGTGGTAACAGATCTAGAACCCTTTCGTTTGGACTCCTGCATACCCAAAGAAATACACAAGAAATACTCAGTATGGGTCTTCAATATTTATTGAGGCATTGTGATTCTTGTATAAAATACATGCACTGCGATAATAGAATAAAATCAATTAGAGGAATTAGCGTTACAAGTACAGTGAAAAAGATTAAGATTTCCACCACTTTGCTAAGACAGTGGATATATGCGAACATATAAGTACTGTGTATAATGTACTCATACCTAGTGCTCCCTAACCTGGTCTTGCCTTGGGTGGATTATCTGTCAAATCCCTGCCAGGGTGGTCTAACTCCTCATTACCTGTGGGTAAGTGTCATCAGGCTGCCTGTCTTGATGTAGAGCAGGACATCCCTTGTGTTGGTACGCAGGAATCAGCTGAGCTGGAATTCCAACATGTGGTAATCTCGCAGTGTCAGTTGAATGTTCCTCTGTCTAAACAAGGAAGTGGTTATGTATATATAACAATAGAACCCATGTGGCCCTATCGCAACCCCTGTCAGGCCGCAATTGTTTATTCTAGTTGGATAGCGTTGTCGTCTACCGGACAAGGACAATAATGACATCTGCACAGTAAACTTAATCCCTTGTACTGAACGTTCAAAGTATTGTGAAAGTGTGCGTATGAAGTGAAAATGTAAGCAATGCAGATTCAGCGAATGTTATCATGCATGGTCACGCACGCAAATGTATGTCAAAAGTCAGTGTGTGTAAAAGAGAAGGCAACTTAAGAAACAACCATATAATTGGCAGCGCTTCTAACTGGGCCTATCCTGACCACGTGACAATGAGGGCATCTTAAAAACAATACCCAACCATATTAATGTGTTTACTGTGCCTCCTTACTGCAGTAGCATAAACTGCTTTCACAGCTGTTCAAAAAAAAAAAAAATGGTCGCTCAGAACCAAGTATTCTTGCATGCATCACGTGCAGCAACTCCTATTACCTAGACCCTGTGCACCTCTGTGTCCATGCCATGTCTCTTAAAAAAGGAGCCAATCCAGGTGCATTTTGGATGAGGGAGTCGGAAGGCTTTCAACGGCAATCAGATCGCCCTGCACTTCAACAGGCTGATGTGGAGGCTGGATTCTGCTGGAGGCTAGAGGCCTCTGGTCTCCACCTTTCCCAGATAGCCGCCCCAGATGCGCTAACGCCTTATCTGGTAGAGGCAAGATCTAGCCGCAGACTGGATCTCAAAACTTTTCTTCAGCAGTACCTCTGCGCATCGCTAAAGGGCATCGAGTGACTGCGTAACAACGTCGCCCACCGGATGTGACGTTGACGGAGTCCATATAAGCCCTCCCCTGACGCGCTGAGCGGACGTCAGTTTCTTCCGCAACTACTTTCGCACTAAAACACAGAGCCATGTATGGAAACTGGTAAGGAAACAGTGTGCCCAAAAAGAATCTTGTCTTGAAAAACGACTATATTAATATATATACAATTTTTTAATTACCAATGAAAGGTACGAGAGTGCATAGAAAGGGTCTGGAAAGAAAAGGAGAATCGATTCGCAAAGCGGGAAGGATGGGTGGGTCGGTAAGTAATCTGCTGCTAGATATTGTCTCTACCAGATAAGGCGTTACCGAAGTAACATTCATCTGATAGATAAATCTAGCCGCAGATTACTTACCTTTGAATGAGACACTCAAGCAATACCATCCCCGGAGGAGGGTCTGTGAACCGATTAAAGATCCATGACTAGGTTATCCGGTCTGATATAAGAAGGATGAGAGAAACCGGCTACCAGGAAGGGAGGTGAGTAAGAAGAGTCCTCACCAGAAACATCATGGAGAACCCCGTACGAAACTGAATCCAAATGTTGTTAAAAAAATGGGAAAACGACACCACGGCAGAAGAATAAATACTAATTGGAAAGAACAGTCCATAGAAACATAATACTACATCGCTCCCTTAATGTCAACCTGGCAACACAACGCAGCGAAAGGCCAAGGACAAAAGAGGAAACCACCAAGCTAAAGCTCCTAGCCACAGAAGTAAGCAATGCAGAGAGCACCAAGTGATAGTATAAGAGAAGCACTAAGGGCAATAACAAAAATGAAAGACACAGACCACACATGGTCAGAGGAAACACAGAGGGAAGGAAGCTCTCTGGGATTAACCAACATAGAACCCTCTGGAGGAAAAGGCAGAGTGTGCAAGGCAACAAACATGCAGAGGCCTACCCAGGGTACAATGAAAAGAGCAACATAAGCAAAAACACACTCCTCCCTAAGAGAGGCAGGAAAAGATCACTCACTATAGATATGCCTAACAAAAGGAGGCATAAAATACAAGAATAATATATATGCATGAATATACATATATTTAACATATAAACATATATATGAAGATCTAATAAATGAATGGTGCGGGAACACTGAAGAGTGCTCAGCGAAGCTAATGAAAACCTTAATAGAACATGCCAGGAGGAAGATGGGGTTGCAGTCACAAAGAATTGAAATCATCAACAAGGAGTTGGAGAAATATAAGGAAGATGCAACAGTAAAAGATCAGGTTAACAAAACGGAAAAATCCCTACAGAATTATGATGAGGAAATTATGGAACGTAAAGCTGGCAAATTCCCAAGGTACAGACTGGATTATCAATATGGCCCTGTTTATACCTTTGCCAAAAAATGTGATAGCTTAAGAGCTAAGGAGACACCTGGGTCTCAAGTGAGAGCGAATTGAGCTCAGATGCAGGGGCCAGTGCAGATGAAGCACCGACTGTCAAGTTGGATTTTCACAAGGATCTGCGATTGAGGATGACTACGCGACAAGGTAGAAGGGGCGGATCACAACAGGGTCATGCAAAAAAGGATGCAGAACAAGAAGGGGCAAAAGGAAGGGGGCGAAGAAAGAACAAATATCGCAAGTAAGTCCAAGTGATTAAGGTGGAGCGAAAAAACACTTGGTAGTGAACATATCATTAACGGCATTAAGTGCAAATCAGAAAAAATTACTTGATTTGGGACTAACATTCTGCCCCTCCACACGTCCCGACTTCACGGATTTGAGCATTGAATTATATAAATACATTAGGAAATTAAAACTTCATAAGTACCATCAGATGAAACCTAAGAGGCCGAACCTTTAAGTGTTAACACACTCTGCACCCTCCTCATTTAAAATCTTAGACGAACCAGAGCTAATTACTATCCACGATTTGGCCATGGAGCATGCAACAATTATTCCGGATAGTGGGGCGATTACACCAACTGAAAGGGACAATGGGCTAGGGGAACATGACCTGAGAAACAAAACATCTGGAAAAACACTGCCAAATTTGGGCTTAGTAACAGACCATCAGGGCGAGAGTGGTTTGAAACCACGAAGCAGGTTTTGTCCCCAGCTCCCCTCTGGGAATCGGAGTGATCTCTTTCAAGAATTGGTTGTGGAAGATCATAATGAACTCCGGAGGAAATGTCAAATAACCCCAACAGGTGCAACTTTTCCCAGCAAGATTGGAAAGATAGTAATGAATTAAAGAACAACCCATCTTTGATTATAAAACGGTCTGATAAAGGGGGAATATCGTTGTAATGGACCAGAAAGCGTATCTGTTGCAGGTAACAAGACAACTAAGTAATACCTCACATTACACTCATCTTAAAATTAACCCTATGAAACAAGTTGAGAAGGAATATCACCTGAAACTGAAAGTTTGATATGACTTGGGTCTATTGGACTGGGAAGAATACCAATATCTCAGAGTTGAGAAAACAAGGATGGTCACTATTTATCTCTTGCCAAAAATCCACAAGTGTGTCTTGAATCCACCAGGAAGACCCACAACTGAATTACTGTTGGAGAACAGCTCAAGATATTTGGATTTATTCCTGCAGGAATATGTGACTGCCCTCCCATCGTATCTGAAGGATAGTACAGAGTTCTTGAAGAAATTGGATCATATCCCATGGAAAGAGGAATATATAGTGATAACTTTAGACGTGGTCTCATTGTATAAGTCCATTGAGCACAATAAAGGAATAGAGGCCTGCGAAAGCTTTTTGCGGGATCGACCTGTGGAATGGTTTGATCGTATGCGGATGCTGTTCGAAATGTTGAGATACTGCCTCACCCACAATTTTTTTTATGTTTGAAAGCAAATTTGATTTGCAAGAGCAGGGTACGGCCATGGGCACCTCCTTTGCCCCCATCTACGTGAACTTCTGCATGGGATGGTGGGAGAAGGAGGTGGCCTGGGCCTAAGAAAACGAGGGGTTCACCAAGAAGGTTGCACTATGGACCCGGTTTATCAACGATCTATTCATTCTGTGGAAAGGAAGTGAATATGAATTTAGTGTTTATTTGGAGAGTCTCAATCGTAATGACTGTAATTTACGGTTCACACATACACAGAGCCGCCGACTTTGTAACTCTTTGGATGTGGAATTGGAAGTTATTGGCAATACATTAACAACTAGGATCCATAAAAAACTAACAGCAACAAATTCCTTATTACATGCAAATAGTGGCCATCCGGATGCCCTGAAATGGAGCATACCATATAGCCAAATGTTAAGAGCGAAGAGGATATGCTCCACGGAGGAACTATATAACCAAGAAGTATGCAGTATCTTCAGACGCTTTCGAGAATGAGCATATCTGATCAAAGTACTGGAGGGTGCCAAAAAAAGAGGCAAGGAAAAAAGGAGGGAGCAGTTACTGTATACACAGAATAGTAGTCAAAATGGAGAAGATCAGGGAGTAAGAAGGCTGTTTTTGGAACATAACATGGCGCAATTCAGAATTAAGAGAATCCTATTAAAGAACTGGCATGTCCTGAAAAAGATGATCTTAGGGAGATTGTGGAGAGAGGACCACAAATAACCTCTACAAAAGTCAAATCCTTGGGAGATATTTTAACATCTAGCCATATTGACCAAAAGAAAGAGCAAAAGAATTGGCCAACGAGGATTATGGAAGGCATTGTAAGATGCAATTCCTGTAAAGCATGTAAATATGGTTTTAACTGTAGAGATACCGAACTTTTGAAGGTCATGAGGTGTTCATGAAGGGCAGAATCACGTGCAACACAGACTATGTTATCTATGTCCTTAAGTGTGGTTGTGAGAAGATGTATGTGGGCAGCACAGTCAACAAATTGAAATTAAGTATCTTACAGCACATAAGGGCTATAAAGAATGGCGATAGGAGTTACCCCCATGGCTTGCCATTTTGAACAATTCCACAATCAATCTCTGGCAACATTCAGTTATTGTGGCATCAGACATATTAAGGCCCACCCGAGGGGAGGCGATCAGGAAAACGAATTGAGGAAGCAAGAGTCTCGGTTAATACTATCCACAGGAACGGAGATACTTTGGGGCCACAATATGGATGCGGAACCTTATGTCCACTTATGATCATGAGACTGATAATGATCGAGCTTTTTGAATTCTATACATGAGACTTATACACGAGAAGGATTACTATTGGGGAATTACCCCGGAGAATTCAGACTTTCTCTTTGAACTCGTCTGATATCTTTGTTGTTCTTCTCTCCCTCATTTCTCCCTTTTTCTCCCTCTCTTCCCACTTGGATTTTGCTCTTCATTCTTTTCACTTCCTTCAAGGATAGATCAAGAAGAACAAGTTACTTACCTTCAGTAACAAGGTATCTGTAAGAGACATAGGTTGGTTATAGATTCCTTACCTTAGAATTTCTCCCAGGCGTCAGACTGGATCTGGAGATTTTTTTCTTAGCAGTACCCCTGCGAGTAGGTAGGTGGCGTCGGTCGACTCCGCATCCGTTGTCGTTGTCACCGGGATGACGTTGCGTTGCCTACTTAGACGCTGCCCCTGCATGCTGATGTCAGTTCTGACACGACTTTCCACGCCAGAAGCGCAGAACCATGTAAGACCAGGACCACTGGCGCGCCACAACTAGGGCTGTGTAAGGGAGTCCTTATCCCTAGAAGTCAGTTCGCAGAGCGGTGAGGATGGGTGGGGCGGTAAGGAATCTATAACTAACCTATGTCTCTTACTGATACATTATTACCAAATGTAAGTAACTTGTTCATCTGAAAGAGACAGTTATAGATTCCTTACCTTAGAATAGATGCCCCAGCAATACGAACCCCAGAGGAGGGCCTGCGAACCAAGTTCACACCAGAAAGTCCTGGAGGATAGAACGGGCAAAATAGCCGTCCCTCCGGACTTGACTATCCAGGCAGTAATGTCTGGTGAACGTGTGCATAGATGCCCACGTTGCCGCCTGGCAGATGTCAATAAGTGGGACTCCACGTGAGAAAGCGGTAGTTGCGGCTGTAGCCCTAGTGGAATGAGCACGCAGCCCCACTGGAGGTTCCTGTCTCGTTAAAGCGTAACAAATTTTTATACAAAGGACAACCCATCTAGAGATGGTGCGCTTTTGGACAGCCCGACCTTTTTTGGCACCTACATAGCCAACAAAGAGTTGATCGTCCATCCGGAAGTCTTTTGTGCGGTCAAGGTAGAAAGACAGCGCACGCTTTGGTTCCAGACGGTGGAGTCTCGCCTCCTCCTTGGAAGGGTGCGGAGGTGGGAAAAAGGTGGGCAGAGTGTTAGGTTGTCCTATTCGAAAAGGTGTAACTGCTTTAGGAAGGAACAAGGGTCTCGTCCTAAGCACCACTTTGTCCGGATGCACAGAGAAGAAAGGGGGCTTAGAAGAAAGAGCCTGAAGCTCACTCACTCTGCGAGCAGAGGTGATGGCAACAAGAAAGGCAGTCTTCAGAGTAAGGAGCCTGAAAGGACAGTTGTGAAGAGGCTAGAAAGGAGCACACATAAGGTAAGTCAAGACAAGGTTCAAGTCCCACTGGGGTATTATGAAAGGAGATGGAGGAAAGATGTGAATAATGCCCTTAAAGAACCTATTTACAATAGGGGACCTGAATCAACAGGGCAGATCTGGTAGACGAAGGAAGCAGAAATGGCTGCCAGATAACCTTTAAGAGTGCCCAGAGCAGAGCCCTGCTGGGCCAAAGAAAGAATGAACAACAGAACCTCAGAAAGAGTGGCAAAGAGGGGATCCACAGCGTTTGCTGTGTACCATGCCACAAACTTGTTCAATCAACAGGCGTATCCCGTCTTAGTGGAGGGATGCCTGGCTGCCAAGATGACGTTACAGAATTCGGGCGGAAGGTCAAAAGCGGTCAACTGTCGCCGCTCAATCTCCACGCAAGGAGATGGAGGCTGGACAGGTTTGGGTGGAGGACCGTCCCCTGTTGCTGTGACAGAAGATCCTCCCGAAGGGGCAGTCTGATCAGAGGATCGATGGCCATGCTCAGGAGCTCGGGGTACCAAACTCTTCGTGCCCAGGCCGGAGCCACAAGAATGACTTGGGCCTGGCGGTGCTTGATCATCTTCAGCACTCGGGGCAGAAGTGGTACAGGTGGAAAGGCGTACAGGAGGCCGCAGTTCCACTCGTGTCGAAAAGGGTCGCCAAGCGAGTGCCGCCTTGGAAACTCAAACGCGCAAAACTGCTGACATTGCACGTTCTCTTCGGTGGCAAACACATGTAACCAATGCTCTCCCTACTGCTGAAAGAGACCTTGTACCACCTCTGAGTGAAGACACCATTCGTGATCCACCAAGCACAGACGGCGGAGTTTGTCCGCCCTGGCGTTCAGAGAACCTGCCAGGTGTTGAACCACCAGGGTCATGCCCTGATGTTCCAGCCATGTCCAGAAGCGAAGAGCCTCTTGACATAGTGTCCATGACCCCACCCCACCCGGTTTGTTGCAGTACCACATGGCGGTGGTGGTGTCTGTGAACACCTGCACTACTTTCCCTTGAGGGAGGGAAGGAATGCCTTCAGTGGCAGGCGAATCGCCCGGAGCTCCAACAGGATGATATAGAGCCCGGACTCTGCCAGAGATCCAACTCCTCTGATCTACGCCTCTCCCAGATGGCCGCCCCCATCCTAGGAGTGACGCATGGGGAAGGGAGAGGGATCTGCCTCTGACCCAATCCTGGTCCTTTAACCACCACTGCAGCTGTTGTGCAGTCCCCTCTGAGATCTGGACTTAGTCGGAAAGATTACCCTGATGCTGCGATCACTGGAACTTCAGGTCCCACTGCAGAGCCCGCTTATGCCATCTGGCATCCACCAGCAGGATGCAGGAGGCCATGAGGCCCAGCAGCCTCAGGGTCATTCTCACCGAAATCCGGGATAGAGGCTGAAACATCGGTATCGAAGCCCGAATATCCCGGACTCGCTGCTCGGGAGGATAAGCCTGAAACTGCACTGTGTCCAGAACAGCTCCTATGAAAGGCAACGACTGTGAGGGAGTCAGGGGTGACTTCTGCACGTTGATAGTGAACCCCAGTGAGTGCAGGAGGTCCGCCGTAGTCTGGAGGTTGGAGACGACAGCCTGGGGTGAGCCCGCCTTCAACAGTCAGTCGTCGAGTTAGGGGAAGACTGGAACCCCTGATCTGCGCAGATGAGCTGCGACCACCGCCAACACCTTCGTGAACATCCAGTGGGGCACTGGCAAGGCCAAAGTGGAGCATGGTGAACTGAAAATGCTCGTGGCCTACCGTGAACCGTAGGTAGCGTCTGAGGGCTGGCAGGATGGGGATATGGAAGTAGGCGTCCTGCAAGTCCAACCCCACCACCCAGTCTCCAGGGTCAATGTCAGACAGGGCCTGAGCCAACGTGAGCATTTTGAACTTCTCCTTCCGGAGGAAGCGAGGAGGGCCCTGAGGTTTAGGATAGGACGCAGGCCTTTGTCCTTCTTGGGCACCAGAAAGTAGCGGGTATAGCAACCACGAGCTACTTCGGGCGCAGGGACCCTTTCGATTGCTCCCTTGGCCAAGAGAGCTGAAGCTTCCTGGCAGAGAAGCGCCAAATGATCCTCTGACATGCGATCGAAAGACAGTGGCATGGAGGGAGGGGTAGGCTCGAAGGGGAGGGAGTAGCCCCTTAGGACTATCTGCAAAACCCACCTGTCCGACGTGATGGCGAATCCTGCCACCCACTGGCCGTTGATGGCCCTGAAAGTTTGGACTAGGAGGGCTTGGAGGCTGCTGCGGGGGGGGGGGGATGGTGGACTGGCTCGCGGAACCACGAGGTAGCTGGGCCCCACGTCAACGCAGAGGCTGGGCAGCTTGAGTGGACCGGTGGCTAGACTGGGACAGACGTGGTGGGGTGCCCCTTCTGTAGTCACGAAAGAGGCGAAAGGCAGACTGTGGTGGATGGGAGGGCGCAGTGAGGCCCAAGGATCTGGCCGTAGCTTGAGAATCCTTGAAGCACTCCAGCACAGACTGCCTTGTTCACAGGAAAGAACACATTTACGCATTTGTTGGTATAAGCCACGCCACCAAAAACGTTGCAGTAAACGCAAAATAGTTGCTGTCACGCCAGCATGGGCAGAAGCCACACCTTTATGTGCAGCAAAGATCAAAGAAAGTCTGCAGTCCTCGTTGGGAATCAGCCGATCCCCAACCAACGGTATTTCACCAATGTGTGATCTGGTTGGGAAGGGGAGAGGAGTCTACCTCAGACCCAGTCGCGGTTTGTCAACCGCCACTGCAGATCTCTCTCAGTTCCTTCAGAGATCTGGACCATGTCGGTGAGATTTCCCTGAAGCTGTGCCCACTGTAACTTCAGGTACCACTGCAGAGCCCGCATACGCTACCTGGCATGCTTTACCAATAGGATGCAGTAGGCCATGAGGCCCAGCAGCCTCAGAGTCAGTGTCACCAAAATCCAGGATAGAGGCCGAAACATCGGTATCAATCTGAATATCCTGAACTCGCTGCTTGGGAGGATAGGCCCGAAACTGCACTGTGTCCAGAACAGCCCAAATGAAAGGGATTGTTTGAGAAAGTCAGGTGTGACTTTGGCATGTTTATAGAGAACCCCAGCGAATACAGGAGGTCTGCCATAGTCTGAAGGTGGGAGACGACAGCCTGGGGTGAGGACGCCTTTAACAGCCAGACGTTGAGGTAGGGGGAAGACCGAAACCACCAACCTGCGCAGATGAGCTGCAACCACCGGCATCACCTTTGTGAACACCTGAGGGGCACTGGTAAGGCCGAAGGGGAGCACGGTAAACTGAAAGTGCTCGTGGGCTACCTTGAACAGCAAGTAACGTCTGTGGCCCTGCAGGATGGGAATGTGAAAATACGCATCCTGCAGGTCCAACCCTATCATCCAATCTTCTTGGTCTAAGGCAGACAAGATCTGAGCTAAAGTAAGCATCTTGAACTTCTCCTTCTTGAGGAAGAGATTTACGGTCCGAAGATCTAAAATGGGCCGCAACTCTTTGTTCTTTTTCGGAATCGGAAAGTAGCAGGAATAACAACCACGGCCTACTTCAGAAACCGAGTCACACTCTATAGCCCCCTTGGCCAGGAGAGCTGCAACTTCCTCTCGGAGTAAAGTTAGATCATCCTCCGCCAGCCGTTCTTGAAGTGGAGGAATAAGAGGAGGAAAGGAAAGGCAGAGAATAGCCATCATGAATGATCTGCAAGACCCACTTGTTCAATGTTATGGACCTCCAGTGGAGATGTATTCTCCCTCCAAATGGAATAGCATGGTCTTGCAGAGTCCGACTAGGAGTGCATGGAGGCTGTGGCTGCCGATGGGATGGGTGGCAGAATTCTGGCTTCCATTCCTACGACGGAATGAGCCGCGTCCACGTGCTTGCACAACTTGGGAAGTCTGTGCAGGACGGTGGCTGGGATAGGGTTGGCGCGGCTGAAAACCCTTTCTGTTGCCGCGAAAGGGGTGAAAGGTAGACTGGCCACGAGGTGTAGAGAGGCCCAAGGATCTGGCCGTAGCATAAGAGTCCTTGAAACGCTCCAAGACAGTCTGCCTTCTCACCAAACAGATGGGAACCATCAAGAGGCATATCCATCAAATTAGCCTGGACATCGCCCGAGAAGCCGGATGTTCTTAGCCAGGCATGGCGCCGTAAGGCCACCGTCTATGAAATCGCTCGGCCTAGCAAATTAGTTGTGACAAGGCTACACGTAATGGTGAATTTTTCTGCACCTCTCCCGTCTTTTACCACCTAGGAGAGTACTGCCCGGGCCTCCTCCGAGACCTGTGGTACCACTTGTGCAACTGTCTCCCAGAAGGAATAGGAGAAATGGTGCAATAAGCAGGCAGTATTCACCGACTGCAATGCCAGGCTGGAGGAAGAAAACATTTTCTTCCCAAGTGATTTCAGCCTCTTGAATTCCCTGTTTTGGGGGTGGCAGGGATGCACCCTGGGAAGTTGAAGCCTGCACCACCACGCTTTCAGGGGTGGGGTGTTGGTTGACGAACCTCGGACGATGGAGGTCTGCAACTGTCCTGTTCACAGGAGCCACTGTGCTTGGCTTGGATCACATGCCTAGAAGGACATCAGTTAGTGCTTCATTAAAAGGCAATAAGGGTTCAGAGGTGGAAGTCCCAGGCTTAAGCACTTCAGTCAGAAGATTAGTTCTGACCTGCACAGAAGGCAACTTTAGTCCAAGCACCTCAGCTGCCCTCCTAGCCACCATGGCATAAGAAGCCCCCTCTTCCGTAGCCACAGTTGGCGGAGAGAGCATGCCAGTATCTGGGGATGTGTCCATTCCACTGGCTTCCACAAGTTCCTCATACCAGTCCATCTCCTCTGCAGATACATCCTGGTGTTCTAAAGGGTTCCTAGACACATTCCAGCCCTCTCCTGTGCCTCAAACGCCAAGAAAATGAACAGGCAAAAACATAGAACCCCTGGGTTCTACCTGTGCGGGAATCTGCGTTGAGTCACGCCGTTCCGACTCCATGTCGTTGGGGATGAGGATGGCGCTGGAACTGCCGGTGGGCACGGGCGGCGCCGAAGGCACCGACTTCGGGTCCAATGCAGGGGAAGGGTGCATAGGCATGACTGGCGCCATCCCGGATCTGCAATTGGATCCGGAATCGGATCCCTGAGGTCCCACCAGTGCCGTGGCCGGAGCAGACTGCATCAAATTGGATGGGGCCCCTTCCGACCCTGCGAAGCCCGAAGGCTCGCCAGAGGGGTCAGCCCGCTCAAATATGCAGCACATGGCCTCGTAAAACTCTTTAATTTGAGCAGGGGTCGCTCCGGCTCCCAGAAAAGGAGGGAGTCGCAAAGTCGACCCTGGCTCTGGCTCCGCAGAACCGTGCCTAGAGTGTCGGTGCTCCTTACCTCTCTCATCAACAGACGACAGTAGAGGTTTAGACGAAGTCTGCTTGGACAACTTCTTGCGCCTCTTCCCAGAGTGTCCCGAGGACCTGACCTTGAATGGGAGGAAGAGGACTTGGGGCTCCTGGAGCAGTCCCGCGTGCACCACTTCTTCGATCGGGACCGGGATCTCCGCGGAGTCTCGCTGGTCGGTGTCGACTGCTGGGCCACAAAGAGCTTAAGACCCCGCCCCTGCAAGGCCTTCGGAGCCATGTCCGACCGTCCGAGCACGACTGAGTCGTGGTCGAGTTTGAAACACCAAAGGCAGACGAGGTGGGTATCGGTAACCAACATGGCACGGTGACCAGCGCCACACGGTTTAAAAACTGTCTTCCTTGAAGACATCTCTCGACCCGCGAAAAAAAATTTTAAGTCGACAAAAAATCGAAAAAAAATTTAAAAAACCGACAGGGTACCTCTTCCTGGATCGGCGCTTAGCTGGCATGGAAAAAAAAAAACCTGACATCTGTGCGCCTGGGAGGTGCCTATATAGGTGACCCTGACGTCATAACCGACACTCACGAAGCCGTCATGCAGAGCCCAATGTAGTCATCCGACGACACGCGCACCGGATATTGCTTGAGCAAACGTTTCCAGATCCAGCCCAATGCTTGGGGAATTCAAAGTTAAGGAATCTGCAGCTAGAAGTCTCTATCAGATAGAAGTAACAGATGGAGAGGCAGTGCCTACAGTCTAACAAGCGTGGAGGCAACCTGTGCTCGGACAACATGCCATGTAACATCATGAGGGAGGATCCTGACGTCACCCATGATCGTATGTGGTATGCTCATTAGTTCAAGGGAGAAAGAATCCCTCAAGCGGTTGGAACTGTATCCGCCCTCGCGAGAAGTGAAGGAAACTCTCCGGAAAAGAATCCCAAGGGATCACAAACCTTCGTACGAACCAACCCAGAGTGGGTGGTCAAGGAAATCATGTTCAAGAAGAAATGTAAGATGAAAACAAGTTACTTACCTGTAACTTTGGTTCTCCAGTATTGGAAGCTTTCATAGATTCCCATGCTTGGAATCATTCCCCGTCGTCGAGATGGGAGTCTCGGTAAAAATAAAATAGTAGTAAATAACCATTACAAAAGAGAAACAGGCCTAGGCCTAATCCCATTTTGTAACCAGACCATGTCTTTTTGTAAAAGAGACCAAAAAGAACAGACAGCCAATCAGAGCAGCCTCACCCTCTAGAACCTTGGTGAAAGAAACTCAGCTCCTCAGATTTTCGTATACGTTGTGAAACAATAACACAGAGAGACGCTGAGCTTTCCCAGGGGAGGAGGGTGAGTCGCATGGGAATCTATGAAAGCTTCCAATACTGGAGAACCAAAGTTACAGGTAAGTAACTTGTTTTCTTACTCCAGTATTGGAGCTTTCATAGATTCCCATGCTTGGAATCAGAGTAGCTAGCAGTAAACATACACATTTTATCATAAAGCATAACCCTTTGATAAACGTTTGTTAAAACATACTTCTACATTAATAATATGCAGAGAGATCAGATACGAACGAACATCCAGTACACAGTAGACAGGGTAATAAGCAAATGAATTTAGAAACAAGATAAAATGTGCAAAAAAGCCCAAAAGAAGGAAGGAGGGATGCAAGGGAAAGCTCACCACTCATTGGAAGAGGTTCCTCAGGACTGCCTGGCCCACAGCTGTGTCATCTCGTAGTGATGCATCCAGGCAGTAATGCTTCGTGAACGTGTGAGTGCTGCTCCAAGTTGCAGCCCTACAAATGTCTTTGATCTGGACACCAGCAAACAGGGCCGTCGAGGATGCCACAGATCTTGTCGAATGTGCCCGGATTCTACCCTCCAGGGGTTTGCCCGCTGCTGTGTGACAATATCGAATAGCGCTACCAACCCACCGAGCTATCCCGTGCTTGGAAAGGGGAAAACCCTTGCGGGGAGCGCTGAATGACACAAAAAGTTGAGAAGATTCCCGGAAGGACTTAGTTCGGTCCAAATAAAACTTCAAGCACCTCTGCACGTCCAGAGAATGAAGAGCTCTCTCAGCGGGAGAAGAAGGCTGAGGGAAGAAGGTCTTAAGAATTACCGGCTCGTTGAGATGAAAAGTAGAAGGCACTTTAGGAATGAATTTAGGATTAGTTCTCATGATGACTGTATTCTTCTTGAACTGAAGGAAGGGCTCCTGAATTGTAAGAGCCTGCAACTCTCCGATTCTCCTGGCTGAAGTGAGGGCTAGCAACAGAGTGAGTTTCCAGGAAAGGAACTTCAGATCCGCTCGATGAATGGGTTCGAATGGGTGTCTCATTAGTTGAGAAAGAACCAAGTTCAAATGCCACGTAGGAGGTGGAGTTCTCACTGGCGGAAACACTCTGAAGAGGCCCTTGAGAAATTGCTTAACAATTCTGGCTGACCAAAGAGAAGGCCCAGAGGGGTGCGCCGAAAGCGAGAAACCGCTGCTAGGTGTACTTTAATGGAAGAATGAGCCAGACCTGCCTTAGCCAAGGACAGGAAATATGGAAGGACGTGGTGCGGTTGCGACAAGAAAGGATCCAACCCTTTGCCCTGACACCAGATGCAGAATCGCTTCCATTTCAAGCGGTAAGTCTTGTTAGTGGACGGAGCTCTCGCCTGCGAAAGGACATCCTTAACCTCCTCTGGAAGATCTAAGTCAAGAAATTCTCGCTGCTCAGGAGCCATGCTGAGAGCTGTAACGAGCGAGGATCCGGGTGCCAAACCTGACCCCGAGACATTGTTAGGAGGTGTGGAATCGGCTGCAGTGGGTGAGGACGATCCAAGGAGAGAAGGTGAAGTTCGGTGAACCAGAACTGCCTCGGCCATGCTGGAGCTACTAGGATCATCTTGCACGGTTCTGCTTTCATCTTCATGAGCAACCTGGGAATTAGCAGAATGGGGGGAAAAGCGTATACAAATGCGCCTGACCAGGCGATCGAAAGAGCATTCCCCAGCGACCCTCGATGGTATAGCTTGCTGGCGTAAGACTGGCATTTCCTGTTCTCTGGTGTGGCAAACCGGTCTATGGAGGGTCTGCCCCACCGGCGAAAGACTCCCTCTAGCGTAGCCTGATCCAGCTCCCACTCGTGGGTGACCGACTTCAGCCTGCTGAGCCTGTCCGCTTTGTCGTTGAGCACTCCAGGCAAATGCTCTGCCTTCAGAGAAATTCTGTGAGGGATAGCCCACTCCCAAATCGCTTGGGCTTCTTGCGACAAGGGAAAGGACCTGGTGCCGCCTTCCTTGTTGATGTAATGCATGGCTGTGGTGTTGTCCGTCCGGACAAGAACCGACAACCCCTGCAATCTTGGAAGAAAAGCCTGAAGGGCTAGACGAATCGCTCTTAGTTCTAAGAGGTTGATGTGCAGGAGGCGATGTTCCGGCAGCCAACGACCACTGACCTGCAGATCTTGCAACACTGCGCCCCAACCCTCTAGAGAAGCATCCGTCGTCACCACTTGAGGCGCTGGAGTGTTTACGAAGGATAGACCTTGGGATAAATTCTTTTTCCTTGTCCACCATAGGATGGCTTGCTTCATGTTGTGAGTGATCACCAGCTGGTCGTCGAAGGACCCGCTCACCTGTTTCCACTGCAAGTGTAGGTGCTCCTGCAAGGGACGCATTCTTAACCTGCAGTGAGGTATCAAGGGAATGCAGGAGGACATCATCCCTAGAAGGGATTTGTAACGGCGAACAGAAAGATACTTTTTTCTTCGCACTAGATGAGCCATGGAGATTAGATTTCTTTGCCTCTCCAGAGATGGAAACACCTTGCTGAGAGATGTGTTTAAAACCGCTCCCAGAAACTGAACCTTCCTGGACGGGCGGAGAGAAGACTTGGCGTTGTTGAGAGTTAGGCCCAGATTGGAGAAGAGACAAGTGCAAGCGTCGACCGCTTCTTCTGCTGTCTCCCTGGACGAGGCCTTCAGTAACCAATCGTCCAGGTAGGGAAAGACCTGGACATGTTGCTTCCTGAGGAAAGCTGCTACTGGTGCCAGCACCTTGGAGAAGACTCTCGGAGCTGAGCGAAGACCAAACAGCAGCACTTTGAACTGGAAATGGGTCTTGGCGACTGTAAACCGTAGAAACCTCCTGTGGGCCGGATGAATGGGTATGTGGAAATACGCATCCTCGAGGTCGAGAGTGGCCATAAAATCTCCAGTGTTGAGAAGACGCAGAATGTCCTGGAGAGACACCATCCGAAAAGATAGCTTTGTGAGATAAGTGTTGAGCTCCCTGAGGTCTAGAATGGGGCGCCATTTCTCCAACGTCTTCTTTACCAGGAAAAACCTGGAATAAAACCCCTTCCCCCTCTGTGATAGAGGGACCGGCTCTACTGCTCCCTTGACCAGCAGTTGATGAACTTCCAGCCGAAGGAGACGCAGGTGTTTGGCGGAGTTGGCGGCAGGGGCCTTGGATGGTGGAAGATGAATGAACTCTAGAGTGTGGCCACTCTGAATGATGTTTAGAACCCAACGGTCTGTTGTTGTCCGTTGCCAGTTGTGGAGGTATCGAGATACCCTGCCTCCTACAGATTTCTTCGAGGAAGAGGAGGGCACAGCGCAAAGAGCCAGATCGCCGCTATTGCCTCTTAGAGGCGTCCCGTCCTGGACGATTCTGCTTCCCTCTAGTGTTTGATCTAGAGAAAGTCGACGTCTGTCCTTGCTTCTGATGATAAGAAGGACGGTAAGATTGTGGTGTGGAAATATAAGAGGAATACCTCTGCTGTTGGTAGGATCCCCTGTAGGAAGGAGCACCTCTGCCCTTAGCTCCACGGAATGGTACTTTCCTGTATTGAAGGGTCCCCAAGGACCGAGCAGTTTCAGTATCCTTCTTGATGTTTTGGAGGGTATCGTCTATGTGCTTGCCGAACAACTCCTCACCATCAAAAGGAAGATCCAGGATCTTGTTCTGGATCTCTGGCCGGAACCACGTTGCCTTTAGCCAACCCTGGCGACGAAGCACAGCTGCACTAGCCAGGGACCGGAAAGCCGTTGTGGCGATGTCCATCGCACAATCGATGATCTCAGTTGACGTAACCTCTCCCTCTTGCAAGATCTTCTTTGCCTCAGACTTGGAAGTATCGAGCAACTGGTCCAGGTAAGGCGAGAGGTCGCACCACATCTGGCGGTCGTACCTTCCAAGAATCGCGAATGCGTTCGCAGCTCTGATGACAAGGCTGGCCATGGAGGAGAATCTTTTCCCTGCGTTGTCTAGGCGTCTGCCCTCTTTGTCAGGTGGCGTAGTCAGAGGTGCTGAAGGATTCCTCGACTTTCTCTGAGCTGCTTGGGAAATGACAGAGTCGGGCTTTGGTTGACCAGTCAAGGAAGCTGGGCTGTCCTCTGGGGCTTTATACTTTTTGTCCAGACGCGGCAAGACTGGAATCACTGTGGCCGGATTCTTCATGGCCCTAATACCTTCCTCCCAGACATGAGCCACGATTGGAATAGAGCGCACCATCTTCTTATTCGGCTCCTTAAAATCATATAGAAAGCACTCTGTTTGAACTGAAGGCATGGGAAGCTCGAAACTGAGTGAGGCTCTCTCCATTAACTTGTGGAAACCCCCAATGTCTGCAGGGGGGGAATCAACCGGGGCAGGAGCTGGAGAAGCGGGATCAGGGATTACGTAATCATCCCATTCATCTGCTTGATCAGGTTGTACAAGTTCCCCTTCTTCCTCCTCTGTGGAATCATCCTGGTGTTGAACCGTCGGAGGAACGACATCCGATGGTGCTGGAAATTGAGTATGCGGCTGAGCTGATGGAGGTGGTGAAACCATCACGGTGGCAGGAGGAGGCGGCACAGGCTGAGCCAAGAGGGCGGGTTGTGGAGGCGGAGGATGAGCAGAAAACCTCAGTCGGTAGTCTAGAAGCATCCCCTGCAAATCTGCCAAAAGAGAAGTGGGAACAGACACCATCTCTTGCTGAATGTTCTCTTGGCGTGGAAATGATTGTTCGTACGCCTGATCGTGATAATAGTCACCCTCCGAATCAGTGTCCTGACATTTGACTAGAAGCTGAGAGGGGCTATTGGCATAGCCAAAATGACTGTCATCCCCATCAGAGTCCTCCTCCTCATTCAAAAGTAATGCAGGTGGTAAAGAATCCCCTCTCCTAGGGGACGTCCTGTCTGGCGAAATTTGCTTCCTTTTTATAGAAATGGAAATTTTCCCCGTCGACAGTCCCGTCGACGTGGAGGAAAAAATCGTCGTCGACGACAGCGTCGCCAGAAGCACCGTCGACGAGAATGTAGCAGGAACCAACGTCGACGGAAGCGTCGTGGACGTGCTGACCGTCGCTGAAACGATGGGCGTCGTCGACATCGTCGTCGACGAGATAAGCAGTACCCCTGCTGACGGCATCGTCACTGTCGTCGCCGTCTTCGTCGACACCCTCGTCGTCGACGTCACCGTCGTCGACGCCACAGTAGACGAGATCTTCGTCAGCACCATCGTCGACGTTGCTGAAGAAGTGCTAGTCGACGAGCCCGTCGACACTGGAATAGATGACGACATCAAAACTCCTGTCGACTCCGGAGCACTTTTAGTCTGCGATTTCGGAGGTTTAGTCGACGAGGGCTTGCGCAGCGTCGACGACGAATGACTACTCTTCTCAGAGGGCTGCGAAGAGGGCTTTTTAAAAGATTTTTCTTGTCTAGGGACAGTCGCAGGTGGTAAAACTAGTCCTTCCCTCTCCTTTACACCGCAGTGAGGAGATTTGATAGGACCTTGGGCCTCAGTCTCCTTCGGGGTCTTTTTTGAGACCTTAGAGGGGTGACCCATAGATGGTGAAGGGGAACCTCTACCCCTTTTCACTGACCTTCTAGATGAGGTGGCGGAAGACGACTCCTCACTATCACTAGATAGTGTTTCCTTCCTCGACTTTAGCCTGTGAAGCCAGGTGAGCAGACGACCCTCACGGTCCCGGAGAGTCTTGGTCGAGAAAGTGCGGCAAATCTTGCACTCCGCACCTTTGTGGTCCGGGTATAGGCAATATATGCAGTCCTTATGCTTATCTTCCACATAGAGCCTCTTCTTGCCACAAGTGGCACAAGCCTTAAATAAAGCTTTCTTTTCCTTATCCGACATGTCCAAGGATCTTCCAACAAAACTTGATGAAAGTAGTTGAAAAAAGGTGAGAAAAAATAGTTGAAGAGTTGAAGTAGAGCAAAGCTCGAGGAGACTCCCTTCTGCACAACGTGCGGTAGAAAATCTGAGGAGCTGAGTTTCTTTCACCAAGGTTCTAGAGGGTGAGGCTGCTCTGATTGGCTGTCTGTTCTTTTTGGTCTCTTTTACAAAAAGACATGGTCTGGTTACAAAATGGGATTAGGCCTAGGCCTGTTTCTCTTTTGTAATGGTTATTTACTACTATTTTATTTTTACCGAGACTCCCATCTCGACGACGGGGAATGATTCCAAGCATGGGAATCTATGAAAGCTCCAATACTGGAGTAAAGCCATAAATCCCCAAAAGGGGGTGGAAGGCACATCTGAAGAACAGCCAGGTCAATAACTAAACGTTGTGGTTGGTATCGGAGGTGTCAATGAAACGTCTCCAACAAGCACAAAACATCGCCCAAAAGCGAAAAGCAACAGCAGCTTTGCGCAGGGCAGAAACAGATTAAAACAGGCCATGCAGATGCATAGAAGAGAAAGGGTCGGCAGAGTAGGCCACCCATGACAGGATACGGACAAGGTATGTGCGTAAGGGGCCTAAGAGAGAAAGAGAAAGGGCAGGAGCCCGTCTTGCCCTTGTATAGCGAGAACTAGCACAAGAAGTGCTAATGCCTGAAGAGAAAAAAGAAGGAACACCACCAAGGTGAGGACCAGACAATGCACTCTAAGCCAAGAACCATGCCTGTCTCTTGCATCTGCTAGCAAAGAAGGGTACCAGATAGAGTGGAAGGATAGAACCCCCGGCTAGTGTGGAGAAACAACAATGGGGGGGAAGAAATAAGAACCCCTGTGCACCATCGTTCGACTTGCACCGTTGTACCAAAGCGCAGCAAGTGGAGTCCTCCATAAGGGGTACTTTTGTGTCAGAAACAGATGGAGTTATACCTATAAGGCATACAGACGAAGTAACCCTGTAGGACTAGGAACAAGGCAATAGTGCGTGTGCACAATACCATGAAACTACCCCAATAAGAGCTTGGGGAGAAAGCCAAAGAACACACCGTGCAGTCACCGGCGTAGAAACCCCACAAGTCACTAAAAACAACCAGAGGTCACACCCTGTCATTGACAGAGTAAGAATGCAAGAAAAGAAAATACCTGCCGGAGCATCGCACTGGATGATGCCACTCAGATGACGAGTGAAAAGAAGACAACAGGCACCGCCCTAGAATTGCTCATACAGAAAAGAAATCAATGAGACCATCCGCGGACAGACAGAGGACGGGATAGCATGTAGGGCTTAAGAGTTCACTCTAACCTGACTATCCCAAAAACAGCGTAAAGCGGAGTCAGCTTGAGAGCCAAACAGATGTTGACCATCGAAAGGCATGCCCACCAAGGTGGATTGAACAGACTCAGAAAAGACATAGTTGCGTAGCGAGGCATGCCGGTCAAGAGCTACCGAAAGAGCCATGGCTCCTGCGACAGATTTTGTGGTATTCATGCCACAGCGAATCAGCAATTTAGCCACCTGACAGCCATCCTGGAGCAGCTGAGTAAGAGGGTCCCGGTAGACAACAGGGACTGAAGGGAGAAGGCGCGAGACCGAATCCTACAACACTTGATAAAAATGGCCCAAAACGCAAGCAGTATTAGTGGCAGAAAAGATATTGACCAAGAGCATCTAGACTTTTAGACTCCCAGTCTGAAGGAATGTCAGGCAAGGCGCTGATGTCGGGGGGAGGCTGTAGCAGTCTGATCCACAAAGCTGTGCGAAGTAGGCTGTCGGAAGAGGCAGATCAGGTCTCCCCAAAGGTAGGGTGATGCCTATGAGCTATAGACCCGTCCACTGAGGCCCTTGAAACAGGTTTAGCTCAAGAGCCCAATAGAATATCAACAAGCATTGGCATAGCCAATAGGTCTCGCCTTTGGGATCTTGTAAGTATTTAGCCATGCAACAGTTGATGCTGCTGTTGCACCAAGGATATTGTGCTGCATAACTAAATACTTATAAGGTCCCAAAAGAGAGACCTATTGGCTATGCCAATGCTTGTTTGGGAGTGGGGGAGGTGTGCTGTGTCTGCCTGCTGTTACCGTGGCGGCGCTGGTCTGCTTCCTGTGAAGAGTTGTCACAACAACATTGTAATTTAAGCGTGGGGAAGCAGATTTTTGTGGGGCGGTGGGGTTTCTGAAGTTTGTGCAAATATAGAATGTGAACACACAGTTAGGTCATAGAGAAACAGTTCAAGCACAGATATTGGCCTAGCTTTTGAAACAGTGAAGCCTCAATAGATGGGAAACAGGGTGATAAGAAAAACAATCATTTCCCAATTAAGTAATGTGTTTTAAGAACAAGTTTCTGAAGGAAAATGTGTTTGTTTAGTTGCAGGTCCAACATCGTTTTTTAATTAGAAAAATGCTCGGCCCTGAATTCATGCTCTGAAGGTCCACTGGGGACATCTGGTCAGAAATAAGGGCTGGTTATGGGAGAGGAATGGAGAGTCAAGAGTTGTAGATTGGAGTGATGTTGATTTGTCCCAACACCAACGCAACATAAATCAAATGTTGCCTTATAGAAAGATGTTACTTATAGCAAAGCACATCATATACAATTTTTTTATTTCTACATCTTTGTTGTGGCAGAAGAAAAGATGTGAACAGTTTCAAAATGGCAGCCATCTTCGCTCGTCAATGTTTGAAGGTGGTTCATGCATTTGTTGACATAACTGGAAGATGTGAATGGAGAAGTCCTACTAGCCACTGCAAGAGCCTTAATTTAACTGAACTTAGTAATTGTCATGAAACTTCTCACCATGACTGGTGAACCTTTACAGGGGCAGTTCCTGTAATTCCCAGTGCTGCCGCTCGACTTTTACTTTCAATGAGATAATGTCTATAGTACTCAAAGGGGCTTCTGTGCCCTTACGGGGACAGTGCCTGTACTTCTCAACAGAGCGGCCGTACTTTTCACGTGAATTTAACTGCAGTTGCCATCGGTGCCCCTGTACGATTGAGGGGCCAGCACCTCTACTTCTCAATGGGGTTGCTGTACCTTTAACGGGTCAGTGGCTGGGCCTGACATCAGGTCTGATGTGCCTTTAATAGGACAATACCAGTATTTCTTAACAAGGCTGCTGTACTTTTAAAAGAACATTAATGCTTCAATGGGGCAGTTGCAGCACTTCCCAACAAGGCTGCTGGTTTCCGTACAAAGGGACAGTGCTATAACTTTTAAGGGGGTGGTCTACATTACATACCAGACCAGACATGTTTCTGCAGGACTTTCAAACTTTAATTCGGAAACTACCTTAATTTCTTAGCATTGCTGCTGTACTTTTTAAAATGGCTAGTTCTTGCAAGCCTGTGCTTTGAATAATACAACACTTGCACCTCTCAGTAGGAAGCAGGCCTGGTACATAGTGTGCCTGCTAAAAAGCGCGATCTGAGTCAAGCCATTCTTAAAACCGGGAGAGAGAGCAAAAAGCTCAAACCACCGTGAGCTGGAGTCTCAAGGGTCACCCAGTCCTTGCAAGGGAGAGAGTGCCCCACCTACCACACCCAACCCATGATGATGAATCGCCAGTCCCACCGAGTAGAAACTCATTCATCACTGGAACCAGCAACATTGATTTACTTGAAGGGTGTGCTATCCACAGCACAGCCTACGTTTCAATTAATCAGAGAAAAACAACATCCCTGCCTGGCTAAATCCCAATATTGAATTTGTAAAAAAAAAGGCCATTAGATAAAACGCCTTTGTAACTTGTGGTAGCACTTCAACCAATGACTGAGACGTACATGAAAGTCCAAAGAGCGACTTGGGTAGTATTGGCCTGTGATGTCGATATAAATGGACCTACTGTTTACTGGGGGTGTCCACTTTAGCTGGGAATGAGGAAGCTTTCAGTTGATGAAAGAGGTTGAAGATGTCTTTGTGTATTCGAATAGCGACCCCTACCAGACAAAAAAGCCAGATGCGAATAGCCAGTTTTCTTCAGATCTCATGTGCATGCATGTTCATGACGCATCTCGAATGTACCTCTCGTTTAACCCGGGCAGGAAGTACCCAATTTGTGAGCAGTTTTAAGCGCAGGTCGAATCAAACTGCAAACCTCTGTACCTTCGAGACAAATTACAGAGAGGCGACAGAAAACACCAATAAGGCACTTTATTGCTTCCAGGGTCGCCATACGGCACAAGCAGACACATAGCTGGCTATGAGAGCAGAAGGGCTAAACATGCATGCATACAACCCAACCCTATTTAGAAATGAGAATCCTTCTTGTTTTAGAAAAATGTGGTGCTATATATGAGCTTCTTTTTTAATAGTCTTCCCAAACGGTAAAATGACAAATAGAGTTACTCATTTTAATTCCGAAATCACCTTCCCGGCTGTTCCCAGATGCTGGGCTGTGTTATAATGCAAGGAAACATTGGCCTGGATTAACTTGTCTGAAAGTGAGATGCTGTAACAATTGGATCTCCTGTGCGCTCTTCTTCGGTGAGCAGTAACCGGCAGCGATGCCTCCACGGGCTGTGGGTGTGTACGAGTGGGGGTTGTGTTCCAGCCCGCCATCTAAACTCCCGGAAGCAGGCCAAACCTGCCTGGTTTCCCCCCGCTTTCTCCTTTCACCGAAACGGAGAAACGTGCAACTCACTGACTCAAGAGGCAGGCTCACCCACCGCCTGCAGCGTGTGTCGCCCTCAAGGAAGAACGGTGGGCGAATACAGCAGACGCTCACTCGCCCGATCTGCCTATAATGTATGCGCGCCGACTGGTATCCACCTCAAACAAGATAGTTCTTTGGGTCAATGCCCTAGCTGCAGAGAACTATGTGCATGTTGCATGCCACACACATCCAGTCCCAGACAAACTCTCAAGATTCCCAGGTCTAAACAAGTGCGCGTGCATCGGAACTGCCGCAGGTTTAAAAGTGGGAGGCACACAAAAGCGTTTCCCTTGCGGGAGCGAGCAAGCATATGTTGCCAAAGCTCGCTCCCGCAAGGGAATCGCCAGACGTGCACGCATTGACATTGAAGGAAATGCAACGCGTGCACGTTTTTGGCCGCAAAGCTGTGCCGATGGCTAAAGGTCTTTTTCCTATGCAGCGCATGCGCGCTGCGTAGGCGAGACCTAAAAAGGGCTTCACTGAAGAGGAGCACAGGCTTGCCCCCAGTGGCCCTGATGAAGCACCCCAATTAGGGGATCAGTGGCCACCTCAACAGAAGAGAGCTGCAGCTCCAGAACCACAAACTCTCAGCAGAAGATCAGCAAAAGTGGAGCTACCCTCAGTAGCGAGATTAGAAGGCGAAAACAAGCCTGAGATGGGAAGAGTCAAGGCCACTAGCTTAATCAAGGTCAGACACCCAATGAAGCTCCAGAGGAGGCTGAGTAGTGTTACTAATGTCATCACCTACATCACAAAAATACTTGTCACCTAAGGGTAGGATAGCGTGGGGCTCCTCTGAAAGCAGAGGATTGTAGCCCAAAAAGAACTGTTGCACCAAAGCCGCTCTCGAAGTCAAAGAGGCAACACCTCAGTGTCGGGGAGGAGACACAAAGTAGGGACAATAGACTCCATCGACGCCGGTATCGGCGCCGGCGGATCCAACACTGGAGCCACAGGTGTAAACCCCTGAGGGCTGTGCACCGGAGCCAATAGGGAGTCAATCACAGATTGAGAGTGTCTCACTGACACCGAGGGAGGACCCACCAGCTTGGAGTCAGTCAAGGCTTCACCGACCTCCTTGAGGCTGAGACGCGCGGAGAACCAAAAATGGCATGAAGGGAGAAATAGTATTTCCTCATCTGATCCAGTCTCACCTCCGTGCCTGGAAACACCAGAACGCGCAGGGAAGAGTCCCGCTCCGACTCTGAAACCGGAAGAATAGAAGGTGTGTCAGAGACACCGCGTGTACATGGTAAAGATGGGAAAGGCTGCGGCGCCGACCGTCTACGGCGTGACTTACCAGCCAACAGCAAGGACAAAAAACTTCAGGAGCTAGACCTCGGGCAAGCCTTGAAGGGAGAAGAGGACCGCAACCGACGAGGGACCGTCAACCACTGCGCCGTCAACAGTGTCATGCGGGGCTCCTGAAACGCTGACGACCGGAGCTGAAGACACAAGCCGCAACCTTCGGAGTCACGGCGCACGTCCAGACATCACATGCAAATAGAATGATGGTCTGGGGTCGGCATCGTAGTCCACAGGACCCTGAAAACATCCAGAAAAAAAGAACACTGTCGTCGACGTTGAGATAGGCCAAAAATGGGCAGAGGTATCACTCTCCGGAACCGCGTGGAAAGGAAGAAACTGACGTCAGGGGCAGGGCTTATATGGACTCTGTGGACATCCCATCTGGTGGACGATGTCGTTCCGGAGTTACTCGATTCCCTCTACCGACGCGCAGAGGTACTGCTGTAGAAAGGTTTCTATATCCAGCCTGGTGCCTGAGGATAATTCAAAGGTAAGGACTCTGCGGCCAGACGTGTCTATCAGATGCATCTGGCACTATGTCAGATCTGGTTGGGGAAGGGAGAGGGGTCTGCACCTGACCCAATCTCAGTTCATTAGACACCAGGGTAGGTCTTTTGCAGTTGCCTCTGAGATCTGGAGCATGTCGGAGAGATTCTCCTGATGCTATGCCCACTGAAACTTCAGGTCTCACTGCATAGCCCTCATAAGTAAATGGGCATGTGTCACAAGAAAGATGCAGTAGGCCATGAGGCCCGACAACCTCAGATTCAGTCTCACCAAAATCCAGGATAGAAGCCGAAACATTAGTATCATAGCCTGAATATCCTGGACTTGCCGCCAGGGAGGATAGGCCCGAAACTGCACTGTGTCCAGAGCAGCTCTGATGAAAGGGAGCGTCTAAGAAGGAGTTAGGTTTGAATTCGGCACATTGATACTGAACCCCAGCGAGTACAGGTTAGTCGTAGTCGGAAGGTGGGAGAAGACTGGGGTGAGCCTGCCTTCAACAGCTAATAGCTGAGGCATGGAAAGACTGGAATCCCGGACCTCCGTAGTTGAGCAGCAACTACTGCCATCACTTGTGAACACACAAGGGGCGCTAGTAAGGCTGAAGGGGAGCATGGTAAACAAAGTGCTCTAGGCCTACCATGAACCACAGGTAACGCTTATGGGCAGGAAGGACAGGGTTTGAATCTAAGCGTCCTGTAAGTCCAGCAAAACCATTCAGCATCCTGGGTTCAGGGCAGGCAGGACTTGAGAAATTGCGTGCATTTTGAATTTCCGCTTTTTCAGGAAGAGATTGAGAAGGAGCAAGTCAAACATAGAACAAAGTCCTTCGTCCTTCTTGGACACCAAAAAGCAGCAGGAATAGCAACCACAATCTACTTCTGAAGCTGGCGCCTTTTCTGTTGCTCCCTTGACCCTGAGAGCTTACACCTCTTGATGAACCGGGTGGTCTTCCATTAGCTTGTGTCACATAGGTGGCATGGTTGGAATGGTGGTGACAAATGTTTCAGAATAGCCCTTTTGGATTAGCTGCAAAACTCAATGGTGGGACGTGAAGTAGTGCAGGCAATGGCATATCCTGCCCACCACTGGATGCCCATGACACGGTCAGAGGACATACTAAAGGGGTTTGGCGGATGTGGCTGCCGGGGGAGGGGTTGGGAGGGGGGGGGGGTAGATTGGCTCGACCTTTGGCTGCCTCTCTCAAGTAGTCTGTGGTAACGGTGTTCTTGCCCATGAAGATTGTGCAGTTTGCTAGCTGGGTTGACTGGGCATGTAAAGAGATGGTTGGAAGCCCATCCTGTGGCCACGAAAGGGGCAGAAGATGGACTGGGGTTGGCGAGGGGCCATGGAAAGTTCTAAGGACCTGGCCGTAGCTCTGCTGTCCCTAAAGCTCTCAAGCGCACCATCTCTCCAGACAACTGAGAGCCATCAAAGGGCATTGTCCATGAGTGAGGCTTGGACATCCCCCGAAAAGTCAGTGGTTTTGAGCCAGACATGGGGTCTAAGGGCCACCAACGATTAAATTGCTGTACCTTGTGAGTCGGTCGTATCCAGCCCACATTGTATGGTACCTGGTTGCGTCCCACACATCAGCAATTGCTTGAGAGAGTATAAGAGGCACACGGTGTTCACCGACTGCACTGCCAGGCTGGCGGAAGAGAACAACCTCTTTCCAAAGGTATCCAGGCTTTTGGATTCCCTGTCTGGTAGAGAATGCAAAGCGGTAAACTTTGGAGGTGGAGGCCTGGACCATAAAGCTATTCAGGGTGGGGTGCTGGGTGAGGAAACTGGAGTCCCCTGGGGCTGGGAGATGGTGGTGGGCAATTGTCCTATGCACAGGAAACCCTGTGCAGGGCTTGGACCAGTTCACTAGCATCTGCCAGATCCTCGTACCAGTTGTCCTCGGCATGTTCTGACTGGTATCCATAAGGGTCCGCAGATGCCACCCATTCATTTCCCAATCCAAGTCTGACATACAAAGAAGTCACTGGCTTCATCATAGAGAGTCTTCCCCCCCTGCTGGTGTCAGACGACGCCTGTCCAACTCCATGATGGAGTCATGGATGACTATGGGGATGGCGTCGGCACTGGAGCAGGCTCCAGGGAAAGTCAAGGTGGCTTGACTGGCGCCACTCCGGATCCATCAACAGATCTAAGGGGCCAAACTGGTGCCGGGGGGAATCCTCCGGCGAGAGACCAGTAAGGGCCCCTCATGGGCCCGAAGGCACTCAAGAGGAGCCAGGCCACCCAAATATTAAGTGCACTACTGGGCGGGGGTCGCTCAGGGTCCCGGATACTCTGGGGGGCACTGAGATGGCCCAGACTCCACCTCAAAGCTAGGCCTCGAGTGCTGACACTCCCTCGTCTCGTCAGATGACTTCAACGAACATGGCGAAGTCAAAGATCTCTTCGACTTCTTGCTTTTCTTCTGTCTATGGGACTTACCAGATTTCCTCGTTGACCTCGACTGACGACGAGCGCTTGGAGTGGCTCCACTACCAATCTTAGAACCTTCCTGTCAATCGAGATCTTGAGCATTACACGGTGAGGAGCTTGAGGTATCGCTTGGGGTGCAGCGCGGCATTCGGCGCAGGTCTTGGCATCGTTGTCACGCTCCATGGACCAGAGGCACATCTCATGTGGGTCGGTAGCTGACATTTGTCTATGACAGGCGCCACACAGCTTTTTTAAACCAGCTTTCCTCGCTGACATCCTTGATGCAACCTGAGAAAGTCTCAAAACAATTTCGACAATAAGTCAAAAAAGACAGAGTAGCACTTCTCCAGATCTGCGTTGACTGAAACGGAAAGAAAAGAACCGAAATCGGCGCACTGGGGATGGCGCCTTTATAGGCATCTTGCACGTCACTTCCGGCATGGATGACGCCAAACAATGCCATCTACTGGCACGCAAGGGTACTGCTCACGAAAGATTTCCAGATCTAGTTTGATGCATGGGGACTATTCTACGGTAAGGAATCTGCGGCAAGAAGTTTCTATCAGATAATCCTTTACCATGTGCTCATAGTAGTAGAAGGTCCTTTTCGCACTGAAGATATGCAGTTACCAATTTGCCAAAGAGATGAAGAGTTCAATGAAAATGGTAGACAGAGAAAAATTATGATTTCATTGAAAATCGGAAAGGACTTTAAAAAGCAAATTTTGGTGGGATGTTCAAACAACCTTACTCCCAAAATATTGCATTGAGCTCATAAAAGCACAACGTCTAGATCTCACTAATCCGGAATGCAGACAGAATGGTCACAAGAAAAGCAACCTTCGAAGAACTGTTTGAAACTGGCTTTGTGGATGGGCTTGAAGGAGGGAGACCTATGAGCTTTGGCATGAGTGTGGTTAGTTCTGAAGGCACATCAGTTTTTCAGATAGGTGGAAAGACCATTTTAAAGCTATTAAAAAAATGTTTAATAATTGGGATTGTGGAACGTAGGTCTGGGAGTGATGGTGTAATTATCCGTAATGATGTGTCATAATTGACGTTTGTGACTTTTTCCATTTATGTGTATTGTCGCTCTCCCTGTAACGGAAGCTGTGTAGAACATACCTGTCTGACGACTATTATGAACATGGATGGATCGAATTTGTTGAATAAAAAGAATTTAAAAAAAAAATAATTGGGAAGAAAGTAGACTGGGACAGATTATACCTGGAGGCCATGGTACCAGCCAAGAGACTTTCATGGTTTGACACTAGAGACTAGACTGTCAAATACAAGTGGTAGGGAAACACTATGACTTTCGTAGCGTCATGTAATTCATGGACTTATTCACAAAGAGTATGCATACATTTTCCACATGAACAGGTATGATTATCTGGTGTATAGCCCCATGGCGTCTATTAAGATGTGCAGCAACTTTAAGCTGTGGTGCAAGATGCAACACTGACAAAATAAACAGTTACTCATCCTTAGCATTGATATTTCTGGTGGATACAGAAACTGCAGGAACTGGCCTAGAAGGGTGCCCTGTACTGCAAACTATGGGTAAGCCAAAATAGTCACTAGAGCTCAGAACAGCATCAAGGCTGGTGCCAGCAAAGGCCTGGTGGAGTGGTTGGCAAAGGGGTTGGAGAGGCAGCAGAAGAGGAAATGGAGGAAGGAGTGGCAATACAAGCAACGATTCCTCAGGTGGGTTGATGTCCACTAGCTCCACCTCTGAATACTACTCCACTCAGCACTGCAAACTTGAAATGTTCCAGGCCCACTGTGAAAAGCCGGTAGCACCTGTGGTTCCGCAAGATGGGAATAGAGACACAAGCATCCTGCAGACCCAACACCACCATCCACTCACCTGGACTAAAGTGAGCATCTTCAATTCGTCCTTCAATAGGAAGGGCGAAGAACCAAAATAGGATGAAGGTCTCCTTCTTCGACACAAGGAAGTAGGGGAGTAACACCCAGTTCCTACTTCTAAGGCTCAAACCTTCTCTATTGCCCCTTGGACAAAAGAATTTCCTGCTGCAAGACAGACAGGTGGTCCTTTTTCAGCCGCCTTGATGCTGGTGGAAGGTCCGGCATGGTGGAGCGAAATGTAAGGGCATGACCCCAATGTAAAATGTGGAGGACCAGTTGTTTGAAGTTATAGCTTGCCACACTTGCCTACTAACTGGTGCACCTGAACAAGGTTTCGCTCAAGTTCCCAAGAGTGTACCCATGAGGACTTTAAACGGTAAAAGTAGTTCAATCTTTAATTCAATTTTCAAATCTTTATTTGGTCTGATAAGGCCATAAAAGTGCATTAAAAATACAATACAAATGCATCACAGCACTAAAGAGTTAAGAGCAGTCGACTAAAATGGTTTAAAAGAAAAATGCTATTAAAAACTCCATAATTCAGAAGATGCCAGATTCAAAACAGCGTACAACAATGCAGTTCATATTTAGGAATTCGAGGTGCCAAAACACTCGCATCCAGTTGGGCCAGAAAAAAGGGGAAAAAACCTCAAAAAAGGGTCCGCTATATACTCCCCTTTGTCGCGGTAATTGAAAGATGCACCTCTACTTTACGCCAACTATTAAAAGTCGGTACAGCGCGTATCTTCCTGAACATAAACTAGAACAAACAGTTAATCTCCTCTAAAGCATAACAGCTCGTGTTTGGTCATTTTAAAACGTACAATATGCTTATAACAAGTAAATATGCCAGAGAAGTGTAAAACAGTGCAGTGGCCTCAGGGCAATTATGCTATCATACTTTTTCTAGCCTGAATGGCTGCTTTACAGAAGGCACAAACAGGATCGCAAATTTCAAGTGAACCTAGAAACTGTAAATGAAGCAAGGCTACTCTACACTGCTGAAACCCTAGTGTGCATAACAAGGATTTCAGAAAGTGCTTACGTGGTAAACTGTACTGTACAAATTGCAGAAAAACAAAGTGCAGAAGCAATTATGCCGATCGATTGTCACAGGGGCACAAGGATACTACGTGCCCTTCTGGGTCTATAAAACTGTTAAAACACAAGGACCAATATATTGAACCTGCCCTGAAACGAAGGAGTGAACGCTCCCATTGTGTAAGATCTAGGGATAGATACATGGAGAATTCACCTGTGGCTAAGGATATATAGTAATTCAAAACTGAGGGTTTTGCTAGCTCGAGTTTTAGTCTTAAGTCCTTGCAGTGCTCAAGGAATATTGCTTTCACCTCTATTTTGTCAGATTTAGTTATTCTACAAGGTTCAGTCGTTAGGGAAGAAAAGTCCAAGTATGCAAAGGATCCCGGATATTTCTCAGCCATGGAATAGAAAAAGCCTTTGCCAGGTTAAGACAATCTAGGGTGATATCCCTACATAGCGTTGCAGCTGGATTCGAACAGACTATAACCCATAGCAAAAGAGGCGCCAAAAGGACCATGTCCGAAATAAAGCCCTGGTTTAATTCCAAGTGTATTATGAGGCTAGAGGTAGTGGGAGATGAGTTCAGCATCCGACGAAAAACACAAATTTCCTCAGCCTGCAAGGACCTACATTTATTATAGCCCCACATGCCTGCACCATAGGTGGCTGCACTGATGCACTGGGAATGGTACACCTTCAGTGCTGGAGCGATGGTCACTCTGAGGCCTGGTCTAATGACATTGCAAACTGCCCCTGCAGCTCTGGTGAGTTTAAGGCTGGCGTTGGTGGCCTGGGGGGACCAGGAACCTGAGGAACTAAAGTCAAGCCTAAGTAGGAAAAGTTTTCAACATTCATTAATGCTTGCCCAATGCAGGTAAATTTATTTAGCCTTGATTTGCCGGGTCCGAAAGACAATGTGTGACTTGGTGTAATTGGTGTTTAGATCAAGATCTTGAATAAAATTAGGAAAAAGCTCCACTTGCTGCCTCAAAGCGTTACTGGTAAGGGCTAGAAGAACTGCGTCATCTGCAAATTATTAAGGCTGGTACTGGCGTGCCAGCTATTCTAGGTATATCTGTTTAGGCGGACTCTAGCTGAAAGATCGGCATGGAAAGAGTGCTAAACGTTTACCAAAGAAGGGTCCACTCTTTGATCCAGCAACATTATCCACAGCTTAACTCTTTACTGAATCAAAGGCAGTGGACAAGTCCGTAAAAGCGAGATAAATAGGGCAACGCCTAGCGTGGGTATACTTAGAAATAAAAAGAGCCAGGTTAAGACATTGGTCATTGGTGCCTAGGTTCGGCCTGAAACCAAACTGAAAAGCCAACCCTTATTAGCGACCGGGTTAAATAACCGGTCATTTTTAACCCTGCCAATAACTTTAATTGTGCTATCAATAAGTGAAATCGGGCGGTAGCACTTGGGAGACATCTGATCACCCTTTTTAAATATTGGCACAATTGTGGCGGTGGACCAAGAATGAGGGATATTAACTGTTAAGCAGGAATTAAATGAGTTAGTGATAAGGGGGCCCCATAACTTCGAGCATACATTTCACCAAATCCATTGGCATCCCATATGGGCCTGGTGCTTTTCCTCCCGAGCTATGTTTAATAGCCAGTTCTACTTCCTGCAATGATATCAGGAGGGCCGGTAAGTTTTGCAGTCTGTCACTTAAGGATGCTAGCATACGTGGCTCTTCCTTAATATGATAAATGGCAAAAACAATTGTAACCCAATATGAAACAGGGATATTGTTTTGCATGTGAGGAGTAGAAGAGGAGTTCTTTGTTCTAATTTGTTTTCTTAGAGCCCACAATAACTGCCTATCCTACCCCGAGCTGCGCTTTCCAGGAGCTCCCAATCCCCCTTGTGTAGTTCCCTTTTCCTGTGAGAGAGGGCAGCTTTATACTTGCTTGAAGAATCTCTGATCTTATCCTTAGCTGAGCATTTAGGGCTGCTCTCAAGTTAGTTTGCCTTTGAGCAAGCCCCATCAAACCACCTATGATCTGCATTAGTTGAGTGAAGTGGTTTGAGCACAGAATTCATAATGGAATGAGTTAGCCTAGTAGTGCGAAGCCATCACCTCACGTACACTATCTGCTAGGCAATTGAGGAACAGGCCTAAATGCTGGTGAAGCAAGGTAGCCAGTGAATCTAAGGGTTAGTTCAAGCGCCATACTCATCTTTCGCCGTGTGTTGAGTAATTGAAACTAAATTACTGTTGCGCAGGTCTCTCTTAACTGGTAATACCAAGGAGGCACTGTATGTGCTTCACTGGGCTGGAGCACCTCAGTCAAAGGATTGGTCTTCATCTTGATAATGGGAAGGTGTAGATTCAATACTTCTGCTGTCTTTCACGTAACAGCGAATAACAAGTTACTTACCTTCGGTAATGCATTCTATGGTAGACACTAGCCGCAGATTCCTTACCTTAGAATTATCTCCAGGTGACAGACTGGTTCTGGAAATTTTTCGAGCGCAGTACCCCTGCGCGGAATTATGTGGCGTACTTCGACTACACGTGGCATCGTCGGCTGCCTTGAAGTGACGTGCACAGTGCCCATATAGGCGCCACTCCAATGTGCTGATGGGAGTTTCTTTTCACAACTTTCCAAGCCAGGAGCACGGAGCCATGAAGAACACAGACTACTGGTGTGTGAAACTAGGGTCCTGAAAAGAGAACAGCCCTGTATCAAAAAATCAATTCGCAGAGCGGGGACGATGGGTGGGTTGGTAAGGAATCTGCTACTAGATTGATTCTCTACCAGATAAGACGCTACCGAAGGTAAGTAACTTGTTTGTCTGATAGAGAATTCTAGCCGCAGATTCCTTAGTTTAGAAGAGATCATCAGGAAATAGCTCCCCCGAGGAGGGTTTGCAAAACTGATTTGGACTCAAAAGTCCTGCAGGACTAAACTGGCAAAATGCCCATACCGACAAACCTGACTGTTCAGGCAGTAGTGCTTGGTAAACATGTACAGCAAAGCCCACGGTGCTGCCTGACAGATGTCCATGCCCAGAACTCTGCGTGCTAACAGTGGTTGCAGCCTTGGCTCTGCTGAAATGAGCATGCAAGCATTCCGGGGGTTGCTTTTTGGCCAGTGCGTAGCAGATCTTACTCAGAGCATGATTCATCAGGAGATGGTTAGTTTCAGCATGGCCTTCCCTTTCTTGGCTCCGACATACCCACACGGAACGGTTGTGTGATGTCAAAGCAGAATGACAAAACTCTTTTTGGGTCCATTTGGTGGCGTCTCTCCTCTTCGTTAGAGGGATGAGGGGGAGCGCAAAAGGTTCGCAAGGTGATTATCTGGCCTATGAGGAACGGGGTGACCACCTTCTGTAAGAACGATGGTAGAGTCCGAAGGATCAATTTGTCTGAGAAAAAATGATGTACAGAGGGCGAGATGACAGAGCCTGCAGTTCACTGACCCTCTGGGCAGATGTAATTGCCAATAGAAAGGATGTCTTCATGCTGTGGAGCTTAAGGGGGCAGTTATGAAGCAAATCAAAGCGAGTGCACATTGGAAATGTAAGAACCAATTGAGGTCCCATTGAGGCATAACGAAGGGAGCTGGAGGAAACGTGTTGAAGACCTTCAAGGAACAGATTTACAATTAGGGACTTGAAAAGTGAGGGCTGGTCTGGCAGCTGCAGAAAGGCTGAGATGTCAGATAAATAACCCTTCAACATGCCCAATGCAGAGCCCTGCAAGGCCCGGGGATGGATAAATAAAAGAACTAGGGAAAGGGGTGCAGATAAAGGGTTAACCTGGTTGTCTGTACACTATCTCCAACTGCAGGCTTTTACAGTCTTGATGGAGGGACGCCTGGGTGCCAGAATAATAATACATACTTTGGGCGGAAGTCAAAAGCTGTCAACGTTCACCGCTTAGTCTCCACGCATGAAGGCGGAGTGTTGACAGGTTCGGGTGGAGAACCATCCCCTACTGCTGTAACAGGAAATCAAGAGGCAACCAGATCGGAGGACCGATGGACATGCTCAACAGCTCGGGATACCAGACTCTCAGAGCCCCGTCCGGAGTCACAAGGATGACTTGGGCCCAGTCGTTCCTGATCTTCTTGAGAACTCTGGGCAGAAGTGGTATCGGCGGAAAGGGGTACAGGAGGCCAGAGCTCCACTCGAGACGAAAAGCATCTCCAAGCGAGAGCTGCCTTGGAAACTCCAGCAAGCAGAACTTGACATTGTGCGCTCCCGGTTGTGGCGAACAGATCTAACCAAGGCTCTCCCCACTGCTGAAAGAGACCTTTTACAACCTCCGGATGGAGACTCTTCTCGTGATCCGCAAGGCATCTGCAGCAGAGTTTATCCGCTCTGGCCTTCAGAGAGCCCGCCAGGTGTTGACCCACCAGGGAAATTCCCTGACTTTCCAGCCATGTCCAGAGATGCAGGGCCTCTTGAAAGAGGGTCCACGATCCCACCCTGCCCTGTTTGTTGTAGTACCACATGGCGGTGGTGTTGTCTGTGAACACATGTACTAGCCTTCCCTTGATGGAGGGTAGAAAGGCATTCAATGCCAATCAGATCGCTTTAAGATACATGTTGATGTGGAGCCCGGATTCCACTGGAGACCAGAGTCCTCTGATCTCCACTTCTCCCAGGGGCGATGCATCCGTCAGTACCGTCAGATGTGGTTGGGGACGGTAGAGGGGCCGGCTGCTGACCCAATCGCAGTTAGTCATCACTGCAGATCTTTTGCAGTGTACTCTGGGATTTAGACCATGTTGGAGAGATTCACCTGATGCAGCGCCCACTGGAACTTCAGGTCCAGCAGCAGAGCATTCATATGCCAGCAGGAATGTGTCACAGCTGGATGCAGGAGGCAATGAGGCCCAGCAGCCTTAGAGTCAGTTTCACTGAAATCCAGAATAGAGACTGAAATATCTGTATCATAGCCTGAATATTCAGGACTCACCACTCTGGAGAATAAGCCCAAAACTGCACTGGGGCCAGAACAGACCAGACGAAAGGGAGCGTCTGAGAGGTGATCAGACGTGACTTTGGCATGTTAATAGGGAACCCCAGCAAGAGCAGGAGGTCCACCATAGTCTGGAGGTGGGATACGACCGCCTTGGGCAAGCCCGCCTTCAACAGCCAGTAGTCGAGATAGGAGAAGATTGGCACCCCTGATCTCCACAGTTGAGATGTGACCACGGCCATCACCTTGGTGAACACCCTAGGGGTGCTGGCAAGGCCGAAGGGGAGCACCGTATACTGAAAATGCTCATGGCCTACCGTGCACCACAGGTAACGTCTATGGGCATGCAGGACAGGAATGTGGAAGCATGCATCCTGCAAATCCAATGCTACCATCCGGTCTCCCGGGCCCAGGGCAGACAGAACTTGAGCAAGCATGAGTATTTTTAATGAATAAGTTAATTTCCTTCAGTAATGCATTATCTGGTAGAGACAGTCTAGATGCAGATTCCTTAAATTTTGAATTCTCCCCAGGCGTCAGACTGGATCTGGAAATTTTTGAGCAGCATTGTACGACTCCATGATGACGTGGATTCCGGTTGTGACATCAGTGGAGTCATACAAGTCCCCTCCAGCGCGCGCACGTCAGTTTCTTCTGTGAAACCTAGTGCACCACAACGCGGAGCCACATAGAAACAGGCTGTGGAAACAGTGTGCCAAAAAAGGTCAATGTAACTTAGAAACAATAACTAGAAAACAGAAATGAATGGTATGGCAATACCAGGTCAAAACCTACAAGGTAAGACCAAATGGTTCTTGACTCACACAAATACATGAAAGAACGCTCACTGGTGTATAAAACCAGTGCTGAAAAATAGTAAAACCCTAACATCCAGATAAAGTCCATAAGGAAAAAACAAATGGTTCAATGAAGCACATAGCTACTTGAACACGGACTACAGGTGTATAAACCAGGGTTGCAAAAGAAAATACCACTCACACTACAAATCGTTCGCAGAGTGGGGAGGATAATTGTAAATAATAATAATTCCTATTTGTAAAGCACAAACATATCACCCGCTTAAGGGTTTCAAGGAACTGGGGGCTGTCGGGGAGATTAAGAGAGCTATTGCCCAGAGTCACATGATGCTGATCTGAGCTGCCGCCGGCAATCGAACAGTGAACCCCGAGCTCTGGAGTCAGCCGCTCTGGCCGCTGCTCTACACCTATTCCACTGGATAGGTAGGGTGTTAAGGAATCTGCAGCTAGACTATGTTTCTACCAGATAATGCGTTACCGAAGGTAATTAACTTGTTCACCTGATAGACAGCTAGCCGCAGATTCCTTAACTTTTGAATTAATCATCGTAGCTATACCCACCCGGAGGAGGGTCTGCAAACTAATCCTACAAACGTTGTCAGAGAGAACCAGCCAGTTAAAATTAACAATTGACCAGACGTACGTAGGAATTAGAAGAAAAAAAGCATGATCTCCTAATAAAACCTGCAGCAAGGACTACAGGAAATGTAAATAAAAAGAACTCTACAGGCACGGAAAAAAACCCATGCCAGGGGGCATCTGAATAACACTGTGTCAGAAGACAACAGTCAACAGTAAGACAGTAGTACATGACCCCTAAAGGGTAAAATGAACCTATGGACTAGAAGGGCCAGAGGCAATAACAAATACAATGTAAACTACAGTTCACTGCACCAGTAAGGAAGTATTCAAAAGAACCTGTCCTAGGAAAGCTTGAAAAAATAAGTCCCAGAACTACTCTACGTTAGAACTTAGATAAATAAACGCATTCACTGTAAAGCTGGTAAGACCAATCCATGAACAAAAACTGATGTAAATAAAAGCCTATCCATGGAGAAAACGTCATCAGATAACCCTTTTGGTGCTTGCATCGGCCAATGGCCGACGCAAGCACTACCTCCCTGGTGCGGCACACGTCCACTGGCCGACACCAGGTAGGTTTCTTTTTTTTTCCCTGGGGAGCCGCTATCAGCCCCCAGGAAGCCATACCAATAAAAAAAAAAAATAGAGATATATCTCTATATATATATATATATATATACATATATATATACATATATATATATATATATATATATATATATATATCTCTATATATATCTCATATATATATATATATATATATATATATATATATATATATATATATATATATTCACTGAAAAAACCATAGGTTTTAGGGACAGTTATAGTTAATTGGACATTTCACTCGTACAAAACCTCGTGGAATTCCCCCGTTATAGTTAGTTCAGGTAACTATAACTCATGCACGCCCGCAATGCACTGCTGATGACGTCACCTATTACATCACTCATGACATGGTCAGTGACATCACTGATGACATCACTGATGACATCATCCTTGTGATAGAGTGGCAGACCTCCTCTCACCCTAATATAACCTTTGATACACACACTCAAAAATACAAACTAACATTTTCAAAACAATGGACATACCAATACCAGTTACAACACACCTATTCAGTAATTCCAAGATCTACACACACATCCACTCATTCACCAACAGTCCCGTTTACAGTCACTCATACATGTACTCACTCATCATATGTACTCATACACCTATACATCCTGTTACACACCGCCACTCATCCATAGAGTTACTCACACACAGTCACACATGCAAACAAAGTATCAAACATCCATTTACTTGCATATACAGTTATACACACACTACCACACTTACTTCTACAGAAACTTACACATACTTACTCTCAAACAATCCCTTATAGAAACACCTACTTATTTGTACAGGAACTCTTCCAATCTCTCACTCTCACATATACTCACTTATATACACCAATACTCACATATACTAGTTTAAAACATATGTAGTTACTCATAAAGACACTATTGAGACAGTCATTCACTCACTAACACACCCATACACATACTCATCCACCTATACAGTCCTGCACACATGCTGTCTTCAACACATACAAACAGTGAGTCACTCATTCATGCATCTATGCACTAAGTAATACCCCCACCGAACCATACAGACACTCATACTGATACTCAAAACCAACTAATAACCCATATAGACACTCATGTAGCTACTCACCAACCCATGCAGCCACTTATACACAAAGTGAGAGACAGATATTTTCATATTTAAACATTACTCACTAACCCATGTAGTCACTAAGATACACTTAGTCAGTTAAACAATTAATTTTACAAAACGAAATCATCCATTTAGATACTTATATACCCATTTATTCTTCCATCGACCTTGAGATATACATATATTAAACATATTTAATTTTCAGAAAAACACACATTCACTGGATGATGTCATCAGTGATGTCATGAGTGATGTCACTGACCATGTCATGAGTGATGTAATATGTGACGTCATCAGCAGTGCATTGCGGGCGCGCGAGTTATACTTACCTGAACTAACTATAACGGGGGAATTTCACGGGGTTTGTACGAGTGAAATGTCCAACTAACTATAACTGTCCCTAAAACCTATGGTTTTTTCAGTGAATTTGTAAGGTTTTTTAAATGCTAATTTCTAACTATAACATGTCTGAAACCTATGGTTTTTTTCAGTGAATTTCAAAGGTTTTGTAAATGACAATTTTTAAATGTATTAATTGTTATATTTATTTTTTTGATACTGATTTACTACATTTTTTAAACTATTTATTTTTAGATATTTTATTTTTAAATTACATTGTAATTACATTATACATTACAAAATATACTTTCTCAGAATGATTTACTTTAGTTTAAATACTTTGCAAATAGGCAATAGACTTTTAAGTACAGTAGTTACAGTTGTTGCAATGGGCAACACAATTTCAAACACAATGCAACATTGAGCTCAATGTGAATTTCTAGTTCAATGCAATTAGTTACTTTATGGATTACTTTTCTAACCACAGGACTGGATCCTAGATTCAGTCCTGGGACATCTCCTGTAAACAGTTGAGTAAAAGCGTTTTGGTTACAGTAGTGATTTTTAAGGGATATTATTGTATTTTAAAAGTTGACACTTAGAAACTTTTTCACATAGAATCACCAATGTTATCCTATGGGAGGAAATTCACTTAGCAGGTAAGTAGTGTTATCGTTACTTTTTCTTACTCAGTGGTGGATCCTGGATCCAGCACTGGTGCATCTCCTGTAAACAGTTGAAAGAATGCGTTTAAGTCATACAGGCGATTTTTAAGGAATATTTGTAGTTTGTGAAAATCGACACTTTGAAACTTTTCTGCTGAAAACCAGACAATGGATTCCTATGGAAGGAAATACAAGTTACTGGTAAGTACGGTTAGAATTACTTTTCAGGGTCAGTGCTGGGCTAAAAGATGCAGCACTGGGTTCTCTCCTGATAACAGGTGAGTAAATCGGAATTCGTAGTTCGGCTGATTTTAGAGGAATATTTGTAAGTTTCAAAAATCGACACTTCGAAACTTTTTCAGCAAAAAGCAGGCAATGATATCCTATGGAAGGAAATTCAAGGTACTGGTAAGTACGGTTAAAATTACTTTTCAGGATCAGTACTGGGCTCAAAGATGCAGCACTGTGGTCTCTCCTGATAGGTGAGTAAATCGGAATTCGTATTTCGGCTGATTTTAGAGGAATATTTGCACAATGGTGAAGGAAGGGGGTGGGGCCTGAGGTGACATGTCTGCAAACACGCCCTGTGGCGCGTTTTAAGTTGGAGAATTAATTCCTCCTCAATCCCGAGGGTCCCTAGGGGCCAAGTAGCCCACCAGATACCTCCAGTATGCGCCAGAGAGCTGCGTTGCAGAGAGGTGTTCAGAGGCCACGCCCTTTTTACAACACTCTGCAACGCAGCTCCGTGGCGCTTACTGGAGGTACCTGGTGGGCTAGTTGGCCCCAGGGACCCTCAGGATTGAAGGGGATTTAATTCCCTATCTTAAAACGTGCCACGGGGCCTGTTTGCACACATGTCACCTCAGGCCCCGCCCTCCCTTCACCACTGTGCAAACGCGCCCGTGGCGCGTTTTAAGTCGGGGATTAACTCCCTTGAATCCTGAGGGTCCCTGGGGTGCAACTAGCCCACCAGCTACCTCCATTAAGCGCCACAGAGCTGCGTTGCAGAGAGGTGTAAAAGGGCGTGGCCTCAGAACACCTCTCTGCAACGCAGCCCCCTGGCGCATACTGGAGGTTCCTGGTGGGCTAGTTGGCCCCCAGGGACCCCCAGTATTCAAGGGGAATTCGTTCCCCCTCTGCAAATGCGCCAGGGGGCGCGTTTGCAGAGTGCTGACAAGGAGGGGGCGTGGCCTCCGGCGCGATGCCGGATTTTTTTTATTTTTTTTAAAGGTGGCTGTGTGGCCCCCCTTTTTAATTATTTTGGGCCCTGGGTCAGATATAAATGCCATAAATAATGAACAAACAATGGCCAAATCTATACAGCTCATTATATATATATGCATTTGTTGAGGACCTACCGTCGTATATCAAAGATACAGGCCATTTTTTATCAAAAGTGCAAACCTGTGCCTGGGATGAAAACTGCTTTTTCATTGTAATGGACATATGTTCACTATACACAAGCATCAAACATTCAGATGGACTGAAAGCAGTGAATTATTATTTGAGTAAGCGGGATATTGAAATGTATCAACATAACAACATGCTTCTGAAGATGATTGACTTGTGCCTCAATAACAATTACTTCCTTTTTAACAAAGAGGTTCATCAACAGCTGCGGGGGGTGGCCATGGGGGCATGTTTCTCTCCCAGTTATGCGTGTTTGCACGTTGGGTGGTGGGAGGAGCATGTCCTCAGGGGCACCCACAAAGCGCTGTATGATACCCATGTTCTATATTGGTGGCGCTTTATAGATGATGTGTGTGTGATCTGGCAGGGTTCGGCTGAATCTGCCAGGAGTTTTGTGAACATCATTAATAATAACAATCTCAATTTAGAGTTTACCGCAAACATAAGCAATGAAGTTGCACAGTTCCTTGATGTAGAGCTCTATGTAAAGAATGGGGCTATACACACAAAATTGTTTAGGAAAAGTACAGCTGGTAATTCAGTTCTTCATGCTACAAGCTCGCACCCAAGACACCTAATTAAGAGCATACCATACGGAGAGTTTCTTCGTATAAAAAGGATATGTAGCTCGGAGTCTGACCGTGAAACATGTCAGGATGAAGCCTTTAATAGATTTCGAGCTCGAGGTTACAACTTAGCCGATCTAAAGGGAGCAATGTCAAAAGCTAATAAGCATGTTAATAAAACCTGCATACTCAATCAAGAAAGTACATGCACTGAGATTCCTTTAGAAATATTAGCAGATCCACTCGCAGTGCCAGAACCTATACGGTTAATAACTACATACAGCAGTCAAGACGACAGATAAGACGCATTATATATAAAAACTGGGCAATAATTAACGGATTTAACATTGTCTCAAATTGTACCAGACACTCCATCGATAACATTTAGAAGAGCACCGGCTATGAGAGATGTGTTGGTTAAATCCAGTCCAGAAGTAAGCACGTCTAGTAACTGGTTGTCTAAAAGAACTGGTTTCTTCAAATGCTCGTCATGTAGGGCTTGTAAATTCGGTATTAATACTATCGAATATACCAATGCGTTTGAATCTAAAACTACCAGAATCAAAGGGCCTTTTACATGTCGCACTGATCATGCTGTTTATATATTACAATGTTCATGTCAGCTTAAATATGTAGGCAGCACCAAGCTGCAAGTATACGTCCGTATACTTCAGCATTTACGAGCAATAGTGAACTCAGAGCCTGGTTACCCTGTTGCCCGGCACTTCAAACTTGTACATGATAACAATTTAAATGATTTGAAGTATTATGTTATTGATGCTGTACCAAAATTACCTAGGGGTGGTAATCGTGAAAGGAAACTGCGTCAGTTAGAATCTCAGTACATTTTAATTCTCGACACTAAGATGCCAAATGGTTTAAATACAGGAGAAGATTTGTATAATTTTCTGTAATTTTCTGTAAAGTACATTTCTCATTAATAGGCTGAGGTATTTATGGTTATATATATTTGTTATATATATTTTTTAGCCTTAGTGTCGAGTTTATGTTATTGAGTTTTTGTTGTTGGAGATGTGGTTACTAGGCCTGTTTTTGGACTTGGTAGTGGGACTCGTTCGGCCTAGTATACTTGGTTTTTCCTGGTTTTTATCCATTTTATGGGTTTTAGCTAGGTTTTACTTCGTTTTACTGGGTTTTACGTAGTCTTATGCCGGTTTTGAGACGGGTTTTAATTACATTCTAACTACTCCATTGTTCTCCATTTATCTTTTACTGGCTCAATAGTTAGATTGTTGACATGTGTGGTAATTCATGATACATTTCTTATTCTTATCTTTTCTTAGTATTGGGCATAATACTACTATTCTGTACTGTATGTTTCTAATGAAGGTGAGATATATAGAATATTTGTTATCCCTATCATTCCCATTTTAATATTTAATATCTAGTTCTTATAAGTGCACTGGCACTTTATTCTGATTACTTTAATAGTGGTCATATTTGATGAAGAACTATATTGTTGGAAATTGTTTATATTTCTGGATTGTTTATTTTGCACTTGCACTTTAGGTACATTGAAACAGTCATTGCTCGTTCTCTTTGACCCACAAGTATGTAGCTGACTATGGTTTTTAATAGTCGGTATTATACTGTGTAAGAATAATTATTAACTTTTAACTTTTAAACTTTTAGCACTTGCACTTTAGAAATCAATTTTCTCTTCTCCAGCCTAATCTGTTACGTACTCTTATATGTGCTCAGCTATGCGGGATCTTACCTTATCTTTTATATGTATTATTGTACCATTTTAAGGATCATTCAACACTGGTTGAATATTTAGTTACTTATGATAGAAGGTATTGTTTCCTGCTACATTGTTTCTATTGGTCTACTATGTCTTAAATAACTTATAGTATGTCTTCTGTTTTTATTGGGAGGGAGGAGTTGTTTTTGCACTGTGTCACTTTAAATACTTTGTACTTGGTCCAGCGCGTCGTGTGATCAAGCTTGCGGAGACGCAGGCGAAACGCGTAATGCTGGGCACTTGCCATAAGAAAGATTGTTATGGAATGAATCTATCACCGAAATAAAGCACTTATTGGAATCTCTCCGTGTGGTCCGTACTTGCCAAGTTGCTGCTAAGTGGGCGCTTTAAGGACTTTTGGTTTCTCTATATATATATATATATATATATATATATATTCACAGAAAAAACCATAGGTTTTAGGGACAGTTATAGTTAGTTGGACATTTCACTCGTACAAAACCATAGAAATTCCCCCGTTATAGTTAGTTCAGCTAACTATAACTCGCGCCCCCGCAATGCACTGCTGATGACGTCACATATTACATCACTCATGACATGGTCAGTGACATCACTGATGACATCTCAAATGACATCACTGATGACATCACTGATGACATCACTGATGACATCATCCAGTGACTGTGTGTTTCTGTAAAGTTTAAATATGTTTAATATATTTAGGGAAAGGCGTATTGAAGAATGAGTGGGTGTATAAGTGTCTGAATGGATGATTTAGTACGTGAGTGACTGACTCTACAAGTGAGTGATTAAACGTATCTTACTGAATGCATGGGTTAGTGACTAAACTGTGTGAATGTCTGTATCAGTCTGTTTGTTGGTTTGTAAGCGGCTGCATGGCTTTCTGAATAGCTACATGAGTGTCTACATGGGTTATTGATTGATTGTCTGAGTATCTGTATGGGTGCCTGAGTGTTTGTGTGGGTGGGGTGTGTGTGACTCTGTGCATAGATGTGTGAGTTGGTGATTCACTGGGTGCATGGTTTCAAGAGTGCATCTGTGATGGACTGTATGGGTGGGTGAGTGTGTGTATGGGTGTGTTAGTGATTGAATGTATATCTCAGTGGTACATGTGTGAGTAACTACATATGTGCAAGGCAGTATATATGTGTGTTGGAGTGTATAAATGGCTATAAGTGAGAGTGTGTGATTGTGAGAGTGGCTGTATGGATGAGTGTGTACTTGTATCAGTGATTGTATAAGAGCGTAAGAATGTGCTAGTATTTGTATGAGTAAGTGAGCTGGTGTGTGTATAACTGTATAGGTGAGTAAATGGGTGTGTGATTAAGTTTTTGCATGACTGACTAGGTGTGTGAGTACCTCTATGGATGAGTGGCGGTGTGTGAGTGTTTATATAGGTGTATGAGTGCATATGATAGTCCTGTACTGAGTGACTAAGTATGAGTGACTGTACGGGTGAGTGAGTGGATGTGTGTGTAGACCTAAGAATCAGTGAGTGGGTATGTAGTTTTTAGTGTTGGAGTGTCTATGGTTTTGAGAATGGCAGTCTGTAATTTAGAGTGGGTGTATCAAAAGTTATATTAGGGTGTGAGAAGATGCATGAAATTATCACATTTATGATGTCATCAGTGATGTCATTTGAGATGTCATCAGCGATGTCATCAGTGATGTCACTGACCATGTCATGAGTGATGTAATATGTGACGTCATCAGCAGTGCATTGCGGGCGCGAGTTATAGTTAGCTGAACTAACTATAACAGGGGAATTTCTATGGTTTTGTACGAGTGAAATGTCCAACTAACTATAACTGTCCCTAAAACCTATGGTTTTTTCTGTGAATTTCAAAGGTTTTTTAAATGCTAATTTCTAACTATAACGTGTCTGAAACCTATGGTTTTTTCAGTGAATTTCAAAGGTTTTTAAATGCTAATTTCTAACTATAACGTGCCTGAAACCTATGATTTTTTAAGTGAATTTCAAAGGTTTTTTTAAATGCTAGTTTCTAACTATGCCTACAGAGGTAGGACATGTGAAGAAAGAAGAAAAAACGCACAGAAAGAAGCAAAAGATGTGCAGAAAGAACCAACAGAGGAGCAGAAAGAGGCCTTGTTGCAAAATCATCCTGTGCCCACAACTTTTTCAGACGGGTACTGGTGGTAACTGACTCTGACTAACCAGAGCCAGTGCTATGCTAAAAAACACTTAGAATACAGTGAAAACACCTACATACACTAGGGAACACTATGCGTTGGGGTACCCCTGTGATTAGCATGACCTCCTCTGCAAGTCCCTAGTACATAATAGGGCAGGGGATTAAAACTACCTCTTAAAACAGCTACAGGGCGCGTTTGCACAGTGGTGAAGGGAGGGGCCTGAGGTGACATGTGTGCAAACGCACCCCGTGGCGCGTTTTAAGTTGCGGGATTAAGTCCCCTTGAATTCTGAGGGTCCCTGGGGCCCAACTATCCCCCAGGTACCTACAGTTAGGACCACAGAGCTGAGTTGCAGAGAGGCGTTCCGAGGCCACGCACCTTTTTCACCTCTCTGCAACGCAACTCTGTTGTGCTTACTGAAGGTACCTGGTGGGCTAGTTGGCCCCCAGGGTCCCTCAGGATTCAAAGGGAATTAATTCCCCAACTTAAAACGCACCACAGGGCGTGTTTGCGCACATGTCACCTGAGGCCCCGCCCCTCCCTTCACCACTGTGCAAACGCGCCCGTGGTGCATTTTATGTTGGGGGATTAGGTCACCTTGAATCCTGAGGGTCCCTGGGGCCCAACTAGCCCACTAGGTACTTCCAGTAAGCACCACAGGCCTGCGTTGCAACGCCTGTAACAAATGGTGCAGTTGTGTTTAGGTAGTGAAGAGGGTCGTGCTGGGGGTAGTGTTTTAGGGATTAGGGTAGTGCAGTGGTGTTTGTGTAGTGTAGGGAGTTGTGCTGGGGGGAGTGTTTTAGGGTTTAGGGTAGTGCAGTGGTGTTTGGGTAGTGTAGAGGGTCGTGCTGGGGGTAGTGTTTTAGGGTAGTGCAGTGGTGTTTGGGTAGTGTAGGGGGTCGTGCTGGGGGTAGTGATTTAGGGTAGTGCAGTGGTGTTTGGGTAATGTAGGGGTACTGCTGGGGGTAGTGTTTTAGGGTTTAGGGTAGTGCAGTGGTGTTTGGGTAGTGTAGGGGTACTGCTGGGGTAGTTTTTTAGGGTTTAGGGTAGTGCAGTGGTGTTTGGGTAGTGTAGTGGTTCGTGCTGGGGGTAGTTTTTAGGGTTTAGGGTAGTGCAGTGGTGTTTGTGTAGTGTAGGGGGTAGTGTTTTAGGGTTTAGGGTAGTGCAGTGGTGTTTGTGTAGTGTAGGAGGTCGTGTTTCAGGGTCTAGGGCAGTGCAGTGGTGTTCGGGCAGTGTAGGGGGTGGTGTTTCAGGGTTTAGGGCAGTGCAGTGGTGTTTGGGCAGTGTAGGGGGTCGTGCAAGGGGGTGTGTTTCAGGGTTTAGGGGCAGTGGTGTTTGGGCAGTGTAGGGGGTCGTGCTGGGGGTAGCGTTTCAGGGTTTGGGGCAGTGCAGTGGAGTTTGAGCAGTAAAGGGGTCGTGCTGGGGGTGGTGTTTCAGGGTTTAGGGCAGTGCAGTGGTGTTCGGGCAGTGTAGGGGGCGGTGCAGGGGTGGTGTTTCAGGGTTTAGGGCAGTGCAGTGGTGTTCGGGCAGTGTAGGGGTGGTGCAGGGGTGGTGTTTCAGGGTTTAGGGCAGTGCAGTGGTGTTCGGGCAGTGTAGGGGGTCATGCAGGGGGTGGTGTTTCAGGGTTTAGGGCAGTGCAGTGGTGTTCGGGCAGTGTAGGGGTCGTGCTGGGGCTGGTGTTTCAGGGTTTAGGGTAGTGCAGTTGTGTACGGGCAGTGTAGGGGTCGTGCTGGGGCTGATGTTTCAGGGTTTAGGGCAGTGCAGTGGTGTTCGGGCAGTGTAGGGGGTTGTGCTGGGGCTGGTGTTTCAGGGTTTAGGGCAGTGCAGTGGTGTTCGGGCAGTGTAGGTGGTCGTGCTGGGGCTGGTGTTTCAGGGTTTAGGGCAGTGCAGTGGTGTTCGGGCAGTGTAGGGGGTCGTGCTGGGGCTGGTGTTTCAGGGTTTAGGGCAGTGCAGTGGTGTTCGGGCAGTGTAGGGGGTCTTGCTGGGGCTGGTGTTCCAGAGTCTAGGGCAGTGCAGTGGTGTTCGGGCAGTGTAGGGGGTCTTGCTGGGGCTGGTGTTTCAGGGTTTAGGGCAGTGCAGTGGTGTTCGGGCAGTGTAGGGGGTCGTGCTGGGGGTGGTGTTTCAGGGTTTAGGGCAGTGCAGTGGTGTTCGGGCAGTGTAGGGGGTCGTGCTGGGGCTAGTGTTTCAGGGTTTAGGGCAGTGCAGTGGTGTTCGTGCAGTGTAGGGGGTGGTGTTTCAGGGTTTAGGGCAGTGGTGTTCAGGCAGTGTAGGGGGTCTTGCTGGGGTTGATGTTTCAGGGTTTAGGGCAGTGCAGTGGTGTTCGGGCAGTGTAGGGGTCGTGCTGGGTGTGGTGTTTCAGGGTTTAGGGCAGTGCAGTGGTGTTCCGGCAGTGTAGGAGGTCGTGCAGGGGGTGGTGTTTCAGGGTTTAGGGCAGTGCAGTGGTGTTCGGGCAGTGTAGGGGGTCGTGCAGGGGTGGCGTTTCAGGGTTTAGGGCAGTGCAGTGGTGTTCGGCCAGTGTAGGTGGTCTTGCTGGGGGTGGTGTTTCAGGCTTTAGTGCAGTGGTGTTCGGGCAGTGTAGGCGGTCTTGCTGGGGGTGGTGTTTCAGGGTTTAGGGCAGTGCAGTGGTGTTCGGGCAGTGTAGGGGGACTTGCTGGGGCTGGCGTTTCAGGTTTTAGGGCAGTGCAGTGGTGTTCTGGCAGTGTAGGGGGTCGTGCTGGGGCTGGTGTTTGAGGGTTTAGGGTAGTGCAGTGGTGTTCGGGCAGTGTAGGGGGTCGTGCTGGGGCTGCTGTTTCAGGGTTTAGGGCAGTGCAGTGGTGTTTGGGCAGTGTACGGGGTTGAGCTGGGGCTGGTGTTTCAGGGTTTAGGGCAGTGCAGTGGTGTTCGGGCAGTGTAGGGGGTCGTGCTGGGGGTGGTGTTTCAGGGTTTAGGGCAGTGCAGTGGTGTTCGGGCAGTGTAGGGGGTCGTGCTGGGGCTGGTGTTTCATGGTTTAGGGCAGTGCAGTGGTGTTCCGGCAGTGTAGGGGGTCGTGCTGGGGGTGGTGTTTCAGGGTTTAGGGCAGTGCAGTGGTGTTCGGGCAGTGTAGGGGGTCATGCTGGGGGTGGTGTTTCAGGGTTTAGGCCAGTGCAGTGGTGTTCGGGCAGTGTAGGGGGTCTTGCTGGGGGTGGTGTTTCAGGGTTTAGGGCAGTGGTGTTAGGGCAGTGTAGGGGGTCTTGCTGGGGGTGATGTTTCAGGGTTTAGGGCAGTGCAGTGGTGTTCGGGCAGTGTAGGGGGTCTTGCTGGGGGTAGTGTTTAGGGGTTTAGGGCAGTGCAGTGGTGTTCGTGCAGTGTAGGGGGTCGTGCTGGGGGTGGTGTTTCAGGGTTTAGGGCAGTGCAGTAGTGTTCGGGCAGTGTAGGGGAACGTGCAGGAGGTGGTGTTTCAGGGTTTAGGGCAGTGCAGTGGTGTTCGGGCAGTGTAGGGGTCGTGCTGGGGGTGGTGTTTCAGGGTTTAGGGCAGTGCAGTGGTGTTCGGGCAGTGTAGGGGGTCGTGCAGGGGATGGTGTTTCAGGGTTTAGGGCAGTGCAGTGGTGTTCGGGCAGTGTAGGGGTCATGCTGGGGCTGGTGTTTCAGGGTTTAGGGCAGTGCAGTGGTGTTCGGGCAGTGTAGGGGGTCTTGCTGGGGGTTTTGTTTCAGGGTTTAGGGCAGTGGTGTTCGGGCAGTGTAGGGAGTCTTGCTGGGGGTGATGTTTCAGGGTTTAGGGCAGTGCAGTGGTGTTCGGGCAGTGTAGGGGTCTTGCTGGGGTAGTGTTTCAGGGTTTAGGGCAGTGCAGTGGTGTTCGTGCAGTGTAGGGGGTCGTGCTGGGGATGGTGTTTCAGGGTTTAGGGCAGTGCAGTAGTGTTCGGGCAGTGTAGGGGTCGTGCAGGGGGTGGTGTTTCAGGGTTTAGGGCAGTGCAGTGGTGTTCGGGCAGTTTAGGGGGTCGTGCTGGGGGTGGTGTTTCAGGGTTTAGGGCAGTGCAGTACAATGGTGTTCGGGCAGTGTAGGGGGTCGTGCTGGGGGTGGTGTTTCAGGGTTTAGGGCAGTGGTGTTTGGGCAGTGTAGGGGGTCTTGCTGGGGGTGATGTTTCAGGGTTTAGGGCAGTGCAGTGGTGTTCGGGCAGTGTAGGAGGTCTTGCTGGGGGTAGTGTTTCAGGGTTTAGGGCAGTGCTGTGGTGTTCAGGCAGTGTAGGGGGTGTGCTGGGGGTGGTGTTTCAGGGTTTAGGGCAGTGCAGTGGTGTTCAGGCAGTGTAGGGGTCGTGAAGGGGGTGGTGTTTCAGGGTTTAGGGCAGTGCAGTGGTGTTCGGGCAGTGTAGGGGGTCATGCTAGGGTTGGTGTTTCAGGGTTTAGGGCAGTGCAGTGGTGTTCAGGCAGTGTAGGGGGTCGTGCTGAGGCTGGTGTTTCAGGGTTTAGGGCAGTGCAGTGGTGTTCGGGCAGTGTAGGGGGTCGTGCTGGGGGCAGTGTTTTAGGGTTTAGGGTAGTGCAGTGGTGCTTGTGTAGTGTAGGGGGTCATGCTGGGGGTAGTGTTTTAGGGTTTAGGGTAGTGCAGTGGTGTTTGTGTAGTGTAGGGGTCATGTTTTAGGGTAGTGCAGTGGTGTTTGGGTAGTGTAGGGGGTCGTGCTGGGGGTAGTGTTTTAGGATTTAGGTTAGTGCAGTGGTGTTTGGGTAGTGTAGGGGGTCATGCTGGGGGTAGTGTTTTAGGGTTTAAGGTAGTGCAGTGGTGTTTGTGTAGTGTAGGGGGTCGTGCTGGGGGTAGTGTTTTAGGGTTTAGGGTAGTGCAGTGGTGCTTGTGTAGTGTAGGGGTCATGCTGGGGGTAGTGTTTTATGGTTTAGGATAGTGCAGTGGTGCTTGTGTAGTGTAGGGGGTCATGTTTTAGGGTAGTGCAGTGGTGTTTGGGTAGTGTTTTAGGATTTAGGTTAGTGCAGTGGTGTTGGGGTAGTGTTTTAGGGTTTAGGGTAGTGCAGTGGTGTTTGTGTAGTGTAGGGGGTCATGCTGGGGGTAGTGTTTTATGGTTTAGGATAGTGCAGTGGTGCTTGTGTAGTGTAGGGGTCGTGCTGGGGGTACTGTTTTTGGGTTTAGGGTAGTGCAGTGGTGTTTTTGTAGTGTAGGGGGTCATGTTTTAAGATGCAACGCTCCAATACCTGACCAGTCTGCACTACATAAAACTGCAAAAAAACTCAAAATAAAAAGTGTTTTGCACACTTTTGTCATTGGGCTATATGTGGGCTACATCTGGGTAATATTTGTGCTACATTTGGGCTCTTTTTTCACTGGTGGCCATCTTGGAAGACTTCTTTGTTATGAAGTTTCCTAATTTCCTCATTTACTGCAGTCTCCTCAGTAGGAAATGCTTCAAGTTTTTACTTTGATTCCATCAAGAAGGCATTCAGATGTGTCACACATTTGCCATAAATTCAGAATGTTAGCACTCTAGTTGTTCATTAGATCACTGTAGTAAAGCTACTGCTCACCAAGGAGTTAACTGGAAGTCTACTGCTGGTATTGAAAGTGATTGTTTCAGTCTGCATGTCAGAATTTTCTTATGAAATAGAAGAGGATTTGAGATCTCACTTAAAACATGCACTAAATTTTCTTTTTGCAGCACTAACCATAATTTCTATGGCAAAATGAACCCCCTCATTTTGTTCCTTTTTAAATTAAATGTTTTAAGTGTTACCAGTTTATTCCAATCAAGATGGCTTCAGGTGTGCCATACTTTTGTCATAAGTAAGGCTGTTAGCACTCTAGTTGTTCTTTAGAACACTCTGGGAAGCTGCAGTAGAACACAAAGGCATCAACTGACAGGCTGCTCCTGTTGAAATATAACAGGAAGATATTTGAGATCTCACTTAAAACATGTCCTAATTTTTCTTTCTACAGCACTAACCATAATTTCTATGGCAAAATGAACCCCCTCATTTTGTTCCTTTTAAATTAAATGTTTTAAGTGTTACCAGTTTATTCCAATCAAGATGGCTTCAGGTGTGCCATACTTTCGTCATAAGTAAGACTGTTAGCACTCTAGTTGTTCTTTAGAACACTGTGGGAAGCTGCAGTAGAACACAAAGGCATCAACTGACAGGCTGCTCCTGTTGAAATATAACAGGAAGATATTTGAGATCACACTTGAAACATGTCCTAATTTTTCTTTCTACAGCACTAACCATAATTTCTATGACAAAATGAACCCCATCATTTTGTTCCTTTTTAAATTAAATGTTTTAAGTGTTACCAGTTTATTCCAATCAAGATGGCTTCAGGTGTGCCATACTTTTGTCATAAGTAAGGCTGTTAGCACTCTAGTTGTTCTTTAGAACACTCTGGGAAGCTGCAGTAGAACACAAAGGCATCAACTGACAGGCTGCTCCTGTTGAAATATAACAGGAAGATATTTGAGATCACACTTGAAACATGTCCTAATTTTTCTTTCCAGAGCACTAACCATAATTTCTATGACAAGATGAACCCCATCATTTTGTTCCTTTTTAAATTAAATGTTTTAAGTGTTACCAGTTTATTCCAATCAAGATGGCTTCAGGTGTGCCATACTTTTGTCATAAGTAAGGCTGTTAGCACTCTGAGTTGTTCTTTAGAACACTCTGGGAAGCTGCAGTAAAACACAAAGGAATCAACTGACAGTCTCTGCCCTTGTTGGATGTACATGTTTTACTGAGAATGTCAGACTTCATTCTCACATGACTAAGAAAGATAATGTGAATTTACAGAAAATATGCTCTCATTTTAGCTTCTGGAGCACCTTCCAAAACTGTATGGGACAAGCATGTGAAAATAGTTTTCTCTCAAACATTATTCATGATATCCCAGCAGAAGGTTTTTCACAGGGTAAAATCACCTTAGAACACACCACAATTCCTGAAATTAGTATGGTACCATCAACAAATGAATTCTAATGTAACTAAAGTCTGTTATCACCCTTTATAGTTCTCCTTTTGGTAACCCTCAAAATCTTTGATTCACTACAATGCATTTCAATGCGGTACTATCATTTATATTGGTCCCAAGATGGCTGCCAGCAATTCCAGGATGAAGTGCTGACAGCCAATCAGATCTCACGATGACATGTGTGGTTAGGCTCCGCCCAGATATATATGTGTTTTTACTTTTGATTTTCTCAGCAACTACTGAACGGATTTACACCATTTAACAAAAAGGGTTCTTTCTGAACCAAGAACTACCTCTTTGCCAAATTTTGTGTAATTCCGTTCAGCAGTTCGGGCTATAGCCGTGTCTAAAGTTTCCTATGGGAAAATGAATGGGGAAAACACGTTTTGGGACCCCTCTTTTTTCTCGGCCCCGCTTGACGAATCACCCCGAAACTTTCAGGGTAGGAGCGGACCGGAGCGGGCCATAAAGTTTGAAAATTTGCGAAGATTCGTCAACCGACGCAAAAGCTATTTCAAATAGAATGTCGCGGATTTCCTATG